>PPJI03000015.1:0-226051 GCA_003707485.3 Blastobotrys proliferans
CACCTACTACTGGGAACGGAATGAGAACGCACGCGCCTCCCCTCCTCTCGTGGTAACTTGCCAAGAACAGAATATTTATAATCTTCGGATGCAGAGTTCCTTGGTTTGCGGGCGGGAGCCGTCCCCCGAAATGATTATTCATCCCAGAGCGATATCAAGAGGTGGAGCCGCATTGGTTAGGCGCAAGTAAACAACTATATAAATAGAGTTGTCTATACCTGTTCATATCTGTCCATACCACAACGTCCAACTAAATAAACAAACAAGCATACGATGGAACCTCTCGCTAAACAAAACGTACTCATCAATGGCTACCGAATTTCTTATGGAGTGTTCGGTACACACAACAGCAAGTCTAACGCAATTGTCCTGCTGCACGGCACACCAGCTTCGTCGTTAATTTGGCGAAATGTTGTTCCTATTTTGGTAGATGCAGGCTACCAAGTCTACCTTTATGACTTGTTGGGATTTGGAACATCCGAACGACCCTGGGATCAGAAAGTTGATACATCTATGTCTGGCCAAGTCCCTATTCTACTAGGACTTCTGGACCATTGGGGCCTAGAGAAGCCATATATCGTTGCACACGACATTGGTGGAGGCATTGCACAGCGACTGGGCGTATTTCACCCAGAACGGGCCAAGACAATCACTCTTATCGACTGTGTGAGCTATGACAGCTACCCGTCCCCAAGAACCCGACAACAGATGCAGAACGGGTTGGATAGCCTGATCCGTGAAAAAGACGAGAGCCACAGAGCTCATTTCCGCGAATGGTTACTGTCGGCCGTTCATGACAAGGAAAAGTTTGCCAACTCGTCATTGGACACATTGCTGGAGTATATTTCCGGACCCATTGGGCAACCAAGTCTCTTCCAGCACCAGGTGAGACATTACGACCCAAAGCACACAGACCTTCCATACGAGAAACTGGGTCAGCTTCCTCTTCAGTTGATCTGGGGCGCCAACGATATCTGGCAAGTTACAGACTGGGCCCATCGTCTACACAATGACATCCCCGGGTCAGAGCTGCATATTCTCGAGGACTGCGGCCATTTCTGCACCGAGGACGAGCCAGAAAAGATTTCTGAACTTGTTCTCACATTCCTGAAAAAACACGCAACGAAATAGGTATATACATAAACAATAAGACTAAGTGTTTCTAATTCATTATCAACAACATCCTTAGGGATCTGGCTTTCTTCTTTTTTAAAAAAGAAGCAAAAACAGTCTGAAAAGCCCCTATTCCTCTCAGTTATCACCCCAGTTGCAGTTCCAGGAATGTCAAAACAGCCTATATACATCCATTCATCCACTCCTTCAATAAAAAGCATATATACTAAATATTCCATCATTTTTACACCGATAAACCTTGAACAAACCATACAGTGACGGCAACAGTTACCCGGCCGTCTCATCGCACTTGCAGGCTCTTTTATATGTCTCAGCGCCAACAAGTTCTCATCAAGGGCGTCTGGTGTAGTTGGTTATCACGTTCGCTTTGCATGCGAAAGGTCCCCGGTTCGACTCCGGTGTCGTCCAGATAATCTTTTTTTGGATACGATAATACTTATTTTTTTGGTCTTCGATGTCATTAAGTTACATTATGAACTGGGTGGGTGCGTTGGTATCACCGGATCCACTATGATGGTACAGAAAATGGCCGTGCGGCTCATAATTCCCATGCCGATCCGATACATCTCAATGCAGTAGGTAGGTTATACAGTAGGTTTCATCCTTTATGTCTCCAGACATTGTAGCAACCTATCCGGCGAAACATCATTTCATCATCACCCCCTGTTTAAAACTTGCAGAAATTGAATTTAAAGTCGCATTTGGATTTGAACAGAGTGTACCAACTGCATTGAACTCTAAAATCAAACGCACACTCCCGTATATTAATAGGCTATTACTACACACTTCTATTGGGGGTTGATTTGGCGGGACATCATGTCAATGCGTAACTATTACTATGGAACTGAGCATTCTCTATCTTCGCTACCTTCGCTTCCTTCGTTATCATCGACTATTATGACAACTCTGGCTATGATTGGAGGTCTTATGGTTGTTCATACTGTTGTTACACTTATCATGCAATTGATGCCTTTGATTGTGGTTGGTCTGGTCGGTTACGTCGGTTATGTTGTGGTACATTCTTCTAAGCGCCAGCAACGGGATGGGTTCTACGATTCGAATGGCATGGCACCTTTAGCAATGCAGACAGGGGAGTTTGTACGGCATCACTATCACTGGTTAGCCAGCAAATACAGAGATAATTGTGCGGTACCGCGCATGGAGTAGATGGAATATATGTAATGTGTTGTGTTCTTGTGCGGCTCACTTACCACACCCCAACATGACCTTTTTTTTGCTTCTTTTTTTTTTAAAAAAAGAAGACACCACCTTTAGGGGTACTGACTTCTTCTTTTTTAAAAAAGAAGCAAAAACAGTGCTGCGCCAGCCGGACGATCAACGGTTCTCAGGGGACGTCCATGCATAGAACCGTTTTTTGCTTCTTTTTTTGAAAAAAGAAGTCATCACTTCATTCATTCTATTTAAAGCCCATACTCAGCCATGGCGTGGCTGTCATGCATCCGTGGATGTGGGCTTGTGATTGGTCCCAAGGCGGCTTAGAGCCATAGAGTGAGAGTCAGCGAGACAGTGACGCGCCACCGCACCGTAGTGCATGTGTGGTCTGTGGGTGTGTGCTTATTGTGGTGGGTCTCGGGTTGTTTTGGAGGTATATATTCACCGCAATCATCGTGTCATCGTCATAAAAACTTTTCCAACTCGACTATCGTATAAAAAATGTCTTACGGATGGCAAGGACACAATAACTACGGGGGATATCCTCCTCCTCAACAACAAGGAGGCTACTATGATGGGCCTCCTCCAACAATCAGCTACGGAGACGAACCCCAATATCAGGGCTCACGAGCATTCCCCGGCCAAGGTGGACAAACATACGGTGGTGGTTACCAACAGCCTAATGCTGGTTGGGGAGCTCCTCCTCCTCCAGGTCCACCTCCTCCACATGGAAACTATGGACCTCCTCCAGGGCCTCCAGGTGGCCATTACGGACCTCCTCAAGGTCCACCTCCTGGTCAATACGGTGGAGGACCTCCTCCAACTGGACCACGCCCTCCTCAACAGAATCGACTGTCGCCTCAACCTCCAATGCAGCGACCTCCAAGTGCAGGCCACCAATATTCAGCACCGCCAACTGGCGAACAGTCATATCACGGACAGGCATTTAGATACTCTAACTGTAGCGGTCGACACAAGGCACTGTGCATTGGTATCAACTATTTCGGCACCAAGAACGCTCTAAGAGGATGTATCAACGACGCCAGAGCCGTGTCGGCGTTTTTGCAGGATCGATACGGTTACAAAAAGGATGATATGGTCATTTTGACTGATGACCAGCAAGACCCACGATCGCATCCTACCAAACAGAACATCCTGCGAGGGATGCAATGGCTAGTACAGGGTGCACAGCCAAACGACACGTTGTTTGTCCATTATTCGGGTCACGGTGGCCAGGCTGCGGATCAAGACGGTGACGAAGACGATGGGTTCGACGAAGTCATCTACCCTGTTGATTTCAAACAGGCCGGTCATATTACGGACGATCAGATGAACGCCATCATGGTGCGACCGCTGCCTCCTGGGGTTCGACTGACAGCGTTGTTTGATTCGTGTCACTCAGGTACTGTATTGGATCTACCGTTTACTTATAGTACAGACGGGTCAGTTAAGGAGCCTAATCTTGCCAAGGACGGCATGCAAAGTGTGATGGGAGCTCTAAACTCGTATTCAAAGGGCGACTTGGGCGGTGCAGTCAAGACGTTTGGTGGATTCTTGAAGAAAGCCACTGTTGGCAGAGAGGCCGAACAACGAACCAAACAGACGCGATTCTCGCCAGCTGACGTCGTCATGATCTCGGGTTGCAAGGACTCGCAAACGTCAGCCGACGCCATGAACGCAGGCACTGCTACCGGTGCCATGTCGTATGCATTCATCACCGTCATGACTAGAAACCCCGAACAAAGCTACATTTCGCTACTGCGAGAAATGCGAGACGTCATGAGGGGCCGATATTCGCAATTGCCCCAGTTGTCGTCGTCTCACCCAATTGACACTCGACTTCGATTTATTATGTAATTGTACAATTACTGCTATTGCTAGATTCCTGACGGTGGGCAGCGTTTTGAGACTTTTCAATCTCTCCCAATACTAACTCGAATGATTTTAATACGTTTTCGTTATGTCTAGCTGATGTTTCAATAAATGCTCCCTTTAAATCAATGGCCATTTGCTTGCCCTCCTGTTCGCTCACCTGCCTCTGCATGTGCAGGTCTGACTTGTTCCCCACAAACACTGCTGGAATGTACTCTGCGCCGAAAGAATTTAGGATTTTGTCTCTAATGATGGGTATCATCTCGAAACTGGCTCGTGAGGTGACCGAATACACAAAGACGTAGCCATGCACTCCTACCAGGTGTTTTGAACTCAGAATACTGAACTCATCCTGACCAGCAGTGTCCAGCACTTCTATTTCGTAATCCTGTCCCTTGTATCTAATCATCTTTGAGAACTGGTTCTCAATTGTAGGGTAATACGACTCTACAAAGTGTTCCTCCGCAAATTGGAACGTAATGGACGATTTCCCTGCGCACAACCCGGTGCATTAGCTCTTGTTCTAGTGCGTGATCAACTTACCAACCGCCCTGGATCCAACTACAGCTAGCTTACGAGCTCTTGTGGGTTTGGACATGTTATTGTTGTGGATATCGGATAAGCAAAGCGGTGGAGAAAGACAATTTGAGGTGAGGTGCGCGGAACACTAAGCATATGATAGGACAAGTCCGATTACTAGACGGTGCGGCTTTGACAACACGCCGCAGGCAGTGTTTTTGCTTCTTTTTTAAAAAAGAAGAAAGCCACCGGCAGGGTAGTGCCTTCTTTTTTTAAAAAAAGAAGGGCCAAAAAAACAGTAGACGCTGGGGGTTACTACTAGTGATTTGTGATTAAAGTGTCATGTACAAACGTATTATTTATTTTGCTTAGTTATCTTCCAAATCCAACTTGGCCAATTCAGCCTTGGCCTTTTCGACTCGTTCGCTGGTAACACGGGCTTCGTTTTCTTTGAAGTATTCAATCTTTTTCTTGAGCTGTTCGATAGTGTCTTGGACGTCATCCTTGCTGGCTGGGACAGTCACATTCAAGGCATGCAAGTCTTCAACAATGCCAATGTTGATGCTGAATTTTTCAGAACCAGAAGGTTTGCTAGCCTTCTTGTTGCCCTTCTTAGCGTTGGCAGATCCAGCAAAGAAAGCTGGGGTTTCTTTCTTGATGATCTTTGCGTTAGTTGGCACTTGTTCGACGGATCGGGTAGCCTTTGCAACAAATTTGTCGCCGTTGGCTCCAGTGCTGTCTCCAGACTTCTTGAATTCCGGATCAAAGTGCAATAATAAGTTTTCGGCAGTTGCAATTTCGGCAGCAAACGCTGGTTCGTTGGCTTCTTCCAGCTTTTCCTTGGCAACTCGCACTTTCTTTTCCTTTTCGTAAGCAGCCTTTTCAGCCTTTTCTCGCTCAATTCGAGCTTGTTGTTCGGCCTTTCGTTGTTCACCAAACTTTCGAACCTGGTCGTAGTAAGTGTCCTTGAGTTCTTTGATCTGGTTTCGAACTTGGTCTCGGGCCTTTTCAGCGTTGGATCGGTTATCATACAAGGTTGATCGGTTCTTGTAAGCGGCTTGTTGTTCATCTCGCAACTTGTCGAGTTGGCTAGTAACTTGGTTGTATCGTTCAGAAGTAGCATTAGCTTCCGAGTTGTCAATTGACTTTTTCAATTCGCTGATTCGAGCCTTGTCTTCATCAATGGAAGCTTGGGCATCGGCAAATGAACCAAAGTTCTTCTTGGCCTTCTTCAATGCGGAAATTTCTGCCAAGTGCTTCTTTTCATCCACCAATTTCAAGCTGTTGCTTTCAACGGCCCGTTCCAGCTTCTTGATTTGAGCATCAATATCGTCGGTGGACTTAAAGTTGACCTTGGACTTTTGGTTTTGCAAGTCCTTGATCTTTCGTTTGCATCGTTCGTCAATCAACTTGACTTCGTCCATGATTTTGTTACGAGCAATCTTCAAATCGTTCTGCTTCTTCTTCAATTGGTCCAATTCAGCTCGGAGCTTGGTTCGTTCGTCATTGGATCCGTTACCGTTACCATTGCCTCCTTGCATTTTTCGAACTGCATTTCGAGCAGCTTCGACATCCTTTTCCTTCAATCGAAGCTCTTTTTCCAATTCAGCCAAATTTTTTTGGAATTCTTCCTTGTTTGGAGGTTGGACCCTCTTTTTGGTTTCATTAGAACCATTTGATTTTTCGGTAGTTGAAGAAGCCATGACCTGTTCAAACACTTAGTTAGTACGCCCACTGAAAAAAAAATTTTCGCTTTCCATACCAGTTATAAAACACAAAAGACCAACAGGAGAACAAGAGCTATGTAAATTTGCCTAAATAAACGCTATGCAAAGGTAAAAAAAAAATACCAATGGAAATATTTCAATCACAGTGACGTGGGTGAGTAGTGACAAGTCGTTGAACGAAACGAGACGATGGAAATTGTAAGAAGGTTAACTTGTGCCCGCAGGCGTGCCACGTTACCTGCGGCGAGATGGCACGTGACCTGCGGTAGTGTACTGTTTTTGCTTCTTTTTTAAAAAAGAAGGACACCATCGGAAGGGTGACTATCTTCTTTTTCAAAAAAGAAGCAAAAAACGGTAGATCGCTAGATAAATACGGTGCGGGTACTCGCTATCGTATCGTATTCCTGGTAATATTGTAAGGTGATTCTTGCAGTGTCCATCACTACCGTACCGCACGCGCGCAGTGGGGGAGCGGGAGGCCGTGAAAATATAAAAATCTTCCTACAGTACTTTCATAAAGACAGAATAGACACAATCATGACCTCAGGGACAGCTAAACCACAGGAACTGACCGCTGAACAGGTGTTGCAATCGTTTCCAGATGTGCAGCCGCTGACCGCCAGCCACAAGGAGAAAGCAGCAGGCGAAGACACTGAGCTGTTTGCTGGCCAGGACGAAGAGCAAATCAAGCTAATGGACGAGGTCTGCATTGCATTAGACTGGAACGATAACCCAGTTGGTAGCGCCTCCAAAAAGACCTGCCACTTGATGTCCAACATTGGAAACGGGCTCTTGCATCGAGCATTTTCCGTGTTCCTGTTCAACTCTGAAAACAAGCTGCTATTGCAGCAGAGAGCTGATGAAAAGATCACCTTTGCCGGTATGTGGACCAACACTTGTTGCTCCCATCCTCTGGCTACTCCAACAGAATTGGGCCATGATTTGCCTTCTGCAGTTACAGGGGTCAAGAACGCTGCTCAAAGAAAGCTAGAGCAAGAGTTGGGCATCTCCAGCGAGGACGTTCCTGTTGATAAGTTTGACTTCTTGACTAGAATCCATTATGTTGCTCCTTCAAACGGCCCATGGGGCGAACATGAAATTGACTACATCTTGTTCATCAAGAGCGATCCAAAGTTGAGGGCCAATCCAAACGAAGTTAAGGACACTGTCTATGTTTCTCCACAAGAATTGAAGGACATGTTTAAGAACCCAGACTTGACATTTACTCCATGGTTCAAATTGATCTGTGAGACCTACTTGTTTAAATGGTGGGACGATTTGGACAACGTTACAAAGTTCGCTGATGACGGCATTACCCGAATGCTATAAGTATAATTAATGATTAATATTTTGTTTATGTAGTTTTAGTTTTATTTGATTTGTTATGCAAATTCAAGCAGGTACTTTTGACGGGCACACTTGACGAGTTCTTGGATGGTGATTTTCCATGTAAACACGGTGGTGTTGAATTGCTGTGCAGTCTCGTTCGAGATGGACACTTCGCATTGGTTGGGGTATACTACAAGAACATTGATGGACTCGTAATGCTGTTCTGGCAACACGTTGGCAACCAGTTCCATGCTGTACTTTGACACAGTCCACTTGCTTTCAATTGTGATGATTACCACAGTCGCAGTCTTGCTGCCGGGCAGAAGCAAGACTCCGTGCAATGTTTCATGATGTCTTGATGCTGGGATGATGTAGCAAGGCTTCAATCCGTATTCTGCAATGGTTCGCTGAATGGAAATCCGCTCTGATGCTTGAAGCTGAATCAGGTCTTCTGGTAGCTCGACATTGAGCCATTCTTCTTGTGGTTTGGCACTGTCGACTTGCCAGATTTGCAGCGATTTGGCAGAAAATAAGTCCTGTACCATTGACTCAAATGCAACTGCATACTCGAATGAAAAATGAGACCGATACTGCTTCAATTGGATCTCTTGGACCCACTTTTCAAACTCCAGGTATTGATGATTTTGTTTCAGGTACCGGGCAAGCCACGCCCCAATCAGCCGTGTCCGTGGTTTGAGCCGCATCCGGGTGGAAATCATTACACTGTGCCTATCACTGTCGCCAAATTCACTGACACCGCCGAGACCAATATCCTCAATAGGCATTACTGCCACTAGCCAGTTTGGCAACTGGCTATATTTAGGAAGCTTCCCTCGTAGCAGGTCCACCAAAAATGATGGATTTTCCTTGAGAGTATCCTCAACGGTTTGCGATACTGTCTTGGTCAGGTATTCATGAAAGTTGGTCAATTGATAGAGCTGCTTTTTGTACACCGACTTGTCTGCTAGATGACAGATTGAGGGGGCGAAATCACGATAGATATCCCATACAATGTCTTTTGCGCCGTTAGCAATGTTCTTTCCCGCAACGTCTACCCCTGAATTTCGAGCCAGTAGTGCTTCGATCTCTGCCAATGACCATCCGCCGACGTAGATTGGTTTCTTGATTTGCGAAACAATCCATTCTCCAAACTGTTCTTTGCTTCCAGAGGCAACGCAAAAGATCCGTCCTTTGAAGAATTTCACTGCACCAGCGGAGCATCCTCCGTTGGAAATGAACCATGTTTGTTCCTGATTCAGAATCTGCTGTACCTGCTTAGCATCCCAGATAGACAACAGGTCCTGGACTTTTCCATCGGAAAATAAATAGATAGATCTGTCGTTGTATTGGTAGATCGTTGTTAGCCCGAAATTCAGTCGTAGCACAAGGAGCCCTAGTGAGGCACAAGTATTGCCATCCCCACTATTCCCGAGACATAGGACACACTTGGAATCTTTCTTGTAACGTGATTGAGATTTATATAATCTAAAAGTTTGGTATCGAAGCATGATGTTTCGATATCCTTCAGGGAACCGTACAGGGCCGGTGTCAATGAAGTTGAACGTGTCATTACTGAACTGATATTTGTTCGGCACGTTCCAGTTTGAATCACAAAGTGAAACAAAATGATGATAAGTGAGCTCGGATGCACCTATGATCACATCATCGTTTGGACTTGGAATCAACCTGGGGAACACCAAGTTGGTATCTTCGCGACCAGAGGAACCCATTATCAGCTAGAAAGGGATTCAAAATACACATGTTGCACATATCGTGCCATTTATATACTTTCTAGGTTGCAATCGCACTAGTCTACCTGGTCCAGAACACCGAAAATGAGCCGCAATCCCTGCCTTTCGCGATGCTTGATGTAATCATCCATGTAGATCACCTGTAAAATTAACTTAACCTCCTACCAAAATAAACTAGTTTAGCATCGGGGAGTCACCTGGTCCACGTTAGTGTTTACCATGACGTAAACCCGTGTTTGTTATCCCTTGTTTATGTTCAGGTTTTAGTGCCTCAAAGCTACCCGTCCATTTGCAGGGCTGTCACCATTGCGTCATTGTTTGCACTAGTAGTTGCACCAGTCGCAACAGTACAGCATTGTCGGCCGCACTGTGCTGACCGTCCCGCATCGTGAGAAAAGATGACAGGGGATCGCAATAACGTCGTTCTCGAATGCCATGGGATCCGATGGAACATGACAGCTCCGCAGTGCCCCTCGTTCCACTGTTTTTTGCTTCTTTTTTTAAAAAAAGAAGACACCCATCTGCAAGAGTAACTGCCACCCCTGATGTCTATTGTCTGAAACATTGGCAGCCGCAGAACAACAACCAAACACTAGAAAGGGCATGATCCGCTAGTTCAGCAATTGCATGGAAGATTCACAAGATACTATCACTGGATAAGAGCAAAAAAAATTAACCGATTTGTTAGGAGAATGCATCCGACGGGAATCGAACCCGTGTCCGCTGCTTGCACCTGGACCATTTCTGATCGCCAGTGGAAGGCAACAATGATAACCACTACACTACGGATGCTGATTTCTTGATTTGGCAAAAATTGGATCCATGAAATTCTCAGAGCCGCCGCATGTAAAGCGGCGTTTTCAACCGTACGGCATGAGAAACTGGCCCCGGAAATTTCTGCTCGCATCTGATGGCACAGCCGTTATATTGGGACCAGATGCGTCATGCGCCTGTGGCATACTGGTATATATTGGGATTGGAATGTAAATTCCACAGAAATCAAGTTGGAGAGTACACAGATGTACGGGAATTGGATCTCAGAATATCACCTGTGGAAACGAATAAGATTTAAGAGAAAAAGTTATATAGATAGTTACCTGATAGTACGAGCTAAAAGCTGAATCAATCGCAAGGGAGGTTATTAGACTTCTAACCCCGCAGTCGTAAGGTCCGTTTATGTGACTGGCGCACCGCACCGTGGTGGATGCTTATACCTCATTATTTGACAACGAGACATGCCCCAGATGCAAATGTAATTGCTAGGGGAAGTTTAGCTGGAAGACCACTGGTTGTGAGCTGGTTCAAAATCCGGATCGGACGGCTCAGCCACTTGGCAACGGTACCGCAGGGGTGTCTACCCCTCACTTGTGCATGGCGGCATTTTGCATGAATGCACCTTCTCCACTGTTACCTTAATTGTGTGCCCATAATTATTTATTATAATCTTCAATTTTTTTCCGGTTATAGTGAAGAATTGTAATCAATTGTAATGATCATCCACCAGGCACCTCCAGTGATTGCCGGCTAGGACCCCGCATCGCAACAAGGTTTAAAAACCACCCAGGTCCTCTTATCTCCGTGGTACATTGACAATGATCTTGAAAAGTACTCTGTGTGTGCTTGCACTGTTGAGTCTGGTACATGGCAATGGCTTCAATGAACCTCCTAGACCTCGCGATATCAATACTTCAACCACACAATTTTTAGACCACGACACTCCTATTAAGGATTATTTTGCAAAGGATTGGCTCAAGGAAAACATTCCCTATATTGATATTCCTGATAAGACTATCCAAGATGTTTATTATTACCGGTGGTCCGCTTTGCAGCGGCACTTTAGATACACCGCTCCAGGATCTGGGTATATTGTAACCGAATTTGTTACACCAGTAGGATATGCCAAAAGATTTGGCACAATTGATGCTGCAGCTGGCCACCATTTAATGGAGTCACGGTGGCTACGGTCAACGTTCTACGGCAACGACTATATCAACCTATGGGCTCGAGGAGGTGGAGATTCACACCAATACACACATTGGATCCAATATGCTGCAGTACAGCGTGCTTACCTGAATGGAGATTTTGAATTTGCTAAGGATAGGCTATATCAATTGATCGACATGTGGAACATTTGGTACGATTCGTATGATTCCGACGTAGGATTGTATTACTTTGAGCCATTGTGGGATGCACAGGAGAGGAGCTTGCCTGGTTTCGTTTATGCTGCGGAATACTGTCCCGGGAATGACACTATGATTTTTAATGGACCAGATACCTATCGCCCAACACATAACGCATATATGGCTGCAAATGCAGGAGAAATCGCCAATGTTGCCAAGTTAACGGGTGATACTGCTATCGCAGACAATTTTACTAAAATCTCAGAGGGAATTGAAACCTCAATGTTGAAATATCTCTGGAATGATAACATTGGGGTATTTGCCGATGTTATCAGACCAAATAACCCATCCCACAAGGCATTGGATGGAAGACAAGAGGTTGGATGGGTCCCGTACAGATTCGACATTGGACTTGACAAAAAATACGGAAACTCGGCCCCATCCATTCTTTCTGGAACAATGGACACTACGTACGGCCCTCCAACGTTGGAAATCACCAATCAGTATTACAATGCATCTATGGACGAATGCTGTTGGTGGAATGGACAAAGTTGGCCATTTTTGACCGCCCATATTGTAGATTCTTTTGCACGAATGGTGCAGTCCAAGAGTTCAAACCTGACTGCGGAACAATATCATTCTATACTCTTGAAATACGCAAAAACCCAGTACAAGAATGGCCAACCTTATGTTGCTGAATGCCACTCGCCAACCTTGAACGAATGGACTGGTGATAGCTTCAATCACTCGGAGCATTATGCCCATAGCACGTACAATGACAATGTTTTGACAGGGCTATTGGGGGTCATTCCGTCTCAGGACAATGTGTTTGAGTTGAACCCAGTTATCCCAGCCGATTGGTCATACTTTGCCATTGAAAATCTGCCCTATCACGGCCATCTGGTTACAGTGCTGTACGACAAAGACGGATCACGGTATCAGCAGAAGAAGGGATTGTCTGTGTATATCGATGGCGAACTGGCACACAATGGCGATGATTTGGCTCCAACCAAAGTGAACATTGACCCCAAATCATACCCACAAGATGATGACGCAATTCAAGTTAATATTGCTGCCAATCCTATTTACAGCGGATATCCAATAGTGCAAGCAACGACTGACCAGGCAGAGCAAGTTTTTATCAACGATGGATACCTGTATTATGACGACATTCCTAACAATCGATGGGTGACCAACACATCTACCAACGCCAACAATACAGTAACGTTGGAATTTGCAAGAAAGAGACAATTCTCTAGCATAACATTGGCATTGTACAGTGATACAGCTCGAGGTGGTAACATCGATTGTCCAGATAAAATTGAGGTGTACGACGAAAACAACGAGTTGGTTAAGCGCGTGAGTGACTACAATTGCACTCCAAACACCAAGAATACTATCGATCTGGGAAAAACTGTGGAAAGTAAAGTGGTAAAGGTCAACTTATGGAACAAACCAAAGAAGTTTGTAGGCGTGTGTGAACTAGAAATCTGGGTAGCCCCTAACAATGGGCCTGTATATTACGCAGCAGATGCCCTTCTGTCCAATGGCCAGGTTGTTGAAAATAAGGCTTCGGATGTAGGATATTCCGCACAGTTGGTAAATGGCACGTCTCAAATCAACTTCAACGGAGTTGTCGCCCAAAAGGCGGAAGAAAAGACTATCGAAATCAGCTATACTAGCAGCGAGGACCTTTCAATGGGGCTACAAGTGAATTTTTGGGGCATGCAGAACTTTACTTTACCACAAACTGGTACTAAACCAGGATCCGTCACTCAAAAAGTCAAACTCTTCAAAGGACTGAACTTTGTCAATCTGTTCGGAGGAAACACTGGGCTAGTTGTAGATTTTATAAAAGTAGGTTCATAGTACAATTACTTAATGCTAGCTATTAATCAGTGGCGTTTGTAGCAGCCTTTGCATCCTTCAATCGCCGAGTAATGTGCCAGCTGGTATCGAACTTCATCCACATTCGTGGGTCGTCCATTTGAGTAGCGGCAGCAATCTCCTTGAACTGCGGAGTCAATCCAACGACATTGTTGTCCTTGGCATACTGATTCCAGAGATCAATCAATTCTTGCAGCTTTTCAGGGTATTGATCACCCAGATCGGTAGTCTCTCCAGGATCCTTCGACAAGTCAAACAATTCCCATTTATCTGGGCCCTCAGGTGCCGCAACAAAGTCAATCTTCCACTTGCCCTTTCTCAAAGCTCCTTGGCCCACTAGCTCCCATCCGGTAACACGCTCTTCGTCATGAATGTGGGATTGCTTCCCTTGCAGATAAGGCAACCATGATTCACCCTTGATGCTCAACACTTCTCGTCCATTGAACACTTTGCCAGGTTTTGGAACTGCTGCTGTCTCCAAAAACGTCGGCATGAGGTCCATCACTGTGCAGAATTCCTTGCAGACCGAATCATCAGGCGGTGAATCACCTGCTTCTTTGAACACAAACGGAACTCTGCAGCCACCTTCGGTGGAAAACATCTTGTACAACCTAGACGGTGCGGTAGCAGCTTGGGCCCAAAGACAGCCGTACCACACAAAACTGTCCTTGTGTCCAATGTTCTCCAACGAATTATCATAATACTTTCCGACATGATCAACCAAGTCTCTATTACTTGTAGTCATTGGAATTGCTTCATAAGACGCGCCCTCGGCCCCGTTATCAGACATGAACAGAATGTAAGTTTCGTCGTAAATGCCCTCTTTTTTGAGCTGTTCGATGACCTTTCCGACGTTATAGTCGATCCGGTCAACCATACCCGCATAAACCTCCATACTTTTGGCGCTCTTTGCTTTTTCCTCAGGGGTCATGTCATCCCACTCAGTCACACCAATGTTGACTACTTCATGGGGCACGACTGATGGGTCGAGCAATCCCTTTTCTACCAAGCCCTTCAGTCGTCGCTCACGTAATGCGGCTGGACCATCATCATAGACACCCTTGTATTTTGCAGTATTCTCATCAGGTGCCTGAAGCGGCCAATGAGGGGCTGTGAATGGGAGATAGCAAAAGAATGGTTTATCTTTTGGTCGTTCTTTCATGTACTGGACCAGTTTGTCGGCATAGAAGTCAGACGAATAAAAGTCCTCTGGCAGCTCGTCATTATCAACGTACCGTTTATCTTCAATATGCAATGCAGCCATTGCGGTTTCCAGGGCCTGTGGCAATTCCTTTCGATCCTTCAATTGAGGTTCCCAGGCATAGTGGTTGCCACAACCAGGCAGGAACGAGAAAGACTTATCAAACCCTCTTGAGCTTGGAGAAGTTTCAGGGGTCAACCCCAAGTGCCACTTGCCAGCCATGAAGGTATAATAGCCAGATTCCCTCAGAACTTCGGGCAAAGTTGCTACCTTTTCGGACAAATACCCTTCATGTCCTGGTTTACCCATGTGGGCAGGGGACCATCTCACAAACTCAACCAATTGGCCCAGACCAGTCAAATGGTGGTCAGTACCACTCATCAGCATTGATCTTGTTGGAGAGCATGCAGCAGCGGTGTGGAAATCGGTGAATCTTCTACCATCTTTGGCTAATGTATCGATGTTCGGGGTTTGAATTTCACTTCCGAAACATCCAATATCCGAATAACCCAAGTCATCGGCTACTATCACAACAAAGTTAGGTTGTTTTCCCATTTTGCCTTTACGATTTTATTTGAATTGTTGTACAGGTAGCTGACTATCTATATATATTGAAATCACGTTTGACAGAAAGCTGATTTCGTTATGGATATTTTTGTTACCCCGCAACATTTGCGGATCGAGATCCGCCTCAAGACATGTTTGTTCGTCAACATCCCGCATATTGTTTGCAACAACCACCGCTTGCCCAACTCCCTTTGGTTCACAATGGCTTGTCGTTGAAATTTGTTTGCAGAAAAGGCAATTTGAGCATCGGAGTCGGATTGCGAATCTGGTTGTCGAAAGTGGTCCATTTTGTCGTGAAGGTGGAGGATGGAAATGAGGAGTAATTCTCCACAATTCACTAGCCATCCAGCTTTCCGAAATTTCTTCCAGCCACATTATCAGAGCCAGGGGACGCAGGTTATTACGCAATCTTGGAAACAAGTTGGACAATTCGATTGCATAACGAATGAGAAACATTGAAAGCTATCTCGGATATTGTATTTCTTGGTATTAAAAAAAAATGAGGAGGATCGTAGTGAAAAACTCGTGGACGTACATATGCCCCACTTTTAATATATATCCTTGAAGCATTATATAAAGTGAATAGAGGATCTACCTTTTTTTTGTTATTCTAGTACGCCTCAAATCTCAAAGTAAAAAAATGGGTTGGAATCTATGGGAAAATAGACACTTGTTCACCAAGCCTTTGGTGTTTACAATCTTGTACATGTCCTTGGCATCGTTCAACTTTGGATATGACACGAACTTTTTTGGATCCGTTATGGCAATGCAGAGTTTCACAAAAGAGTTTGGAGAATGGGATGAAGATTTACAGCTGTATTTTTTGGCACCGTATCTCAGTTCACTAATGAACTCGTTGCCATTTGCGGGAAAATTGATTGGAACGCTCACAACCGGCTCTATCATGAAGAGATATGGCCGTAAGAAGGCTGTCCTTGTGATTGCTGTTGTCGGGATCATTGCAACTATATTACAATGCACCGCAACTACTGCGGCTCAATACACGGTGGGGAGAGTTCTGAACTATCTTACAACCGGTATTATCATCTCCGTTGTTCCTACATACCAGTCTGAAACTGCTCCAGCAGAACTCCGAGGTGGTATCATTGCAACTTTACAACTTTGGAACGGAGTTGGTGGTGTCCTTGGTGCATGTTTAACGTATGGCCTTGCAGAAAACCCCGGCAAAATATCGTGGGTTTTACCCACCGCTCTGCAAGCCATGGTGCCGGTGGCACTTCTTGCTGGGTACAAGTTTATTCCAGAATCGCCCCGTTGGTTGATTTGGAATGATAAACGAGAGGAGGCTCTGGCTGCTCTTCGGTTTTTGAGACCCAAATCTACTTCGACTGAGACTTTGAATTACGAAATTGACCTGATCTTGGAAGCCGATCTTGCACAACCAGAAGGTAACTGGAATGAATTGTTTAAGCATTCCAATGCCAGAAGAACCATGATTGCAATTGGTGCAATGGTAGGTCAGCAAATCACCGGACAGGCATTCGTTGGTCAATATCAAACTGTATTTTTACAACAACAAAAGGTTACCAGTCCTTCACCGTTTATTTTGAATGTTATAACTAGTACCACAAACTTGCTGGTATTGGCTTGTGTATCGATGGTTATTGATACGTTTGGTCGACGTCCAATTGTTATCACAGGTGGCACACTGATGGGCGTTTGGCTATTCATCATGGGAGGGCTGGGTATCAAGTCTGAAGAACAAGAGCTCAACCAAGTACAAAAGAATACTCTTATTGCCACCTTGGCCATGTATTCCAAATCGTTTTCGCTTTCTTGGGCCCCATTAGCTTATGTTATCATGGGAGAAGTTCCAACTAATAGGTTGCGAGAAAAGACAGTCATGTTGTCGGCATCTATCTCTGTCGTTTGTACTTTCTTGACATCGTTTACAGCTCCTTATTTGTTGAATGCTCCCTATGCTAATTTGGGTGCAAGGGTAGGATTTATTTACGGTTCGCTCTGTATTGCTGCTGTGGTATGGGCCTTCTTCTTCTTGCCAGAACTCAAAAACCGATCACTTGAAGAATTGGATGAAATGTTTGATGCTAAAGTTCCGACATTCAAATTCTCAAAGTACGAATGTACTGGTATTGGTAGACAAATTCATGATATTGAAGCAAGAGCAGATGGCGGTGTCAAGGTTGTTGATTAACGACACTAGTTTATTTTTTTTTCTGTTATTTATAGTATTTTGGTTGATTAGTTACAATATTAGATATTTTTTTCTATAGTCCCGTGGGGTTACCCCTGAACCAACGCCGCAGCCCATGCGGCGCTTTCATCACTGCTCGATTACTAACCCCGCTAGTTTACCAATTTGCTTCACAGCAGCTATATCTGCGAGTTTTTGATCCTTACTGGGACCGAGTGTAGCAAATTCTAAGCCAACGATGCGCATCGTAACATAGCTGCCAGCAACCGTGGCAAAACTCTTGAGTGTAATCGACCCATGGCATACGTTAGCTTCGTGCAATCGTTTTACAAGCCTAATCATTGTCTGGTAGTGCTGTATGGTTAACTCGCTACTGGTCACTGGAGTGAAATTTTCCAATACGAGCACTTTAAACATCCCCCAAACCGTACCTTGTGTGATGCATTTGGGAATAACAGTACCTTGGCTAGACCTTAGGTATGAGTAAACTTGTGTCTCATGAAGTATACACTGCAATAGAGGATTGGCTCTTGTATAATCTGCTAGTTTCACCCTGCATAGTGATTTGCCACAGGTAGTAGTTACCTTGGACCCATCCCTTTTCACTTCCAATACATGCTCCACCTGCCGAGTACCCGGGGATACCACTTGCAAATACTGAACGTTATGAGTTGTGGTCGAGATAGTATCACAGGGAGCTGCGTATCGCATGGCATCAAGAATCGCAGCAGTGACAGCACCAACAACGGTGCAATTACCTTTGGCGCAGTGCCGCAAATTAGCGGATATTTGTACAGTGTCGTCCATAAACCTCAATATACGAGTATCATAATAATTTGACACCACTCCATACTCGAGATTGTTTACCCTCATGTATGCCAGTGTTTTGTGTATCGCCTTGCACACCGCTCTATCCTGATCGACGCGGAATTTATCAGCATTAAAGTTCTTTAAGCTAGTACAAACCCATGGCGGCTCTACAACACATATTATAACTGGGCTGCCCTTCTCATTGACCAACACTGCGCTAGGGTTACCTACAAATCTGGAACTGCCACTTGGATGAACAAATCTTAGCCTTTTGAATCTGGAATCATTCTCTTCAATTGCATACAATATTCTTTCCACAACACTGAAGCATGAACAATACATAGCCAATTCAACATCCCACTGAGTCGAAACCCGCAAGTATTTGTCAAAATCATTGCAATTTGGAACCTGAATATGATTGATTTCCAGTCGCCGCAACTGTTCACTGACAAATTGCTCAAAATCCCACCATCGTTCCAGTTTCTGTACTTGTGTATCTGGTGAGCCACCACCTGGTTCTTGTGGCAATGATTCAACCCTGTGTGAAACTATGAGATCGGGCATTGAGTATTCCTGGGTCCAGATCTCAGTAATACTTGTCTGAGATGGACTTGACAGTAGTGCTGGACCTGCTGGCACTCTGCCATTGCGTCTGACTGTATTATTGCGAAATATCGTATTGAACACCATTAATTCTAGGAATGTAAAACAAATCAGAAAATTTCCGAAATCGAAGCAGAGATATTGCTAGTGCTATAAAATGTCTCTCTCCGCCTTGGAGATCGCATGTTGTTGAGTGCACTGTAATTGAAGTTGCTCGATTAAGTAAGTCCCCCTAAAATTCTATTTCTCCAAGAACTGTTTCATCTTCGAAGGAGGTGAAGTGCAATTAAGGTTTTCACACCCTATCACGCTACCCTGCACATCCAATTGCGGATGCCCAGCCTCATGTTTGAGTCAACAATCGGAACTGACGCTCAAAAGAATAATTTTTTTTGTTATATAAATAGAATACTACATTATAATAAATAAATATGAAATATCTCGGTTCTTATGCCTTTGTAGAACCAAACTTTATCTTGAAATGCCGAAGTTTGTTCCATATTGAACCAATGGATCGCGATTTTTTCATCATAGAGGACGATCCAGTTAGTAATTGACGGTACGGAGGCGTGCTTGTTGGGGGTAAAAATCGAGGCTTTTTTGAAGTAGATTCATAAAGTAGTGATTCGTGTTCCATTTCCAAGTCATAATCGGTTTCATGAGATTGTGTTTTGGTAGTCTTGTGAAACAATGTGTAATTGTTATAATTGTCTTCATCATCCTCGTCATCATCAGTTAAATGCATATCTTCGCATTGAATATTTTCAAAAGGGTTCCTTCGAGGGCCTGATACAGGTGATATGTTTCGGAAAGGATTGTTCGAACTGAAACTACTGTTGTAGTCGGAACTTACAGGACTAGCCCGACTATCAATATCGTGATAATCAAAAAAAGGGTCCGAAATATCTGCATAGCTATAGTTAGATTTCTGCAAAAAAAAAATAAGCACATACCCTCTGATGATGAAGAACTCATGATTAATGGTCAGGTCAATAAAAACAATCTACTTTGTGGAGTTTATATATTCAAAATCTTATTATACCAATCCGGTAGTACGCGTGGCTCGTGATCTGCAATAGTATATACCGTATCGGGATTTAAACTATGTAGATACGTGAAATATAAACAAAATCAGCATTTTTGACGGATGGCGGGGGAGGGGTACAGAGGGTTTTCTGTTTTGTTGGTCTTAAATGAAAAACAACATCGATCGAATTTTGAGTGTCAGACATTTTTTTTCACTTTCATTTCAATATATGCAAATTACAATCAATCAATCAGGTTACCAATAACCGTCACCATGTGGTGACAGGAGACTAGTAGAATTTGAGATGGCTGGTACTATATCTTTTACCGTGTTGGATAACGCCCCAACATTCTGGATCAGTGGTTGCAGCTCTATCAACATTGACCACTGATCAGATTCTATTCTCGATTCGGCATATCCCTTCATCCAGCCGGAATACTCTCCAATCTCCGATTGATAGGCGTCATAGAGTAGTTCAGCTTTCTTGATGGAACTTATAATGTAAACACCACCATTGGAAGATGCTGCAAGATATCTTGCTTGTGCATATTCACAATTAAATAAATCTCTATCGGTGGGCTTGATGCAATTGATTTTGGCGGGCAGTTTTAAATCATACCCCTTTTTTATTCCATTCATTTGGTCATTCAAAACACGATAACACAACCTACCATTGATATCCGATGAGCATACAGTTTTACCATTGATTGCGGTCGCACTGGTCATGAATGCTGCAGGAGTCAATTGACATTTCTTTGAATGCACTGCAGTTCCTGGCTCAAACTGATTCAACCAAACCCCTCTCATCAAATCGCCGGTGACCACAGTTGAATCTTGTGCCTCTAACGAGATCGTGAATGATCGGCTTTTAAACTCATTAGATAAATCAAAAAATTTCAACTGAAAATCTTCCTCAATATCTGTCCTGAAAATGGTAGCGATCCGCACTTGCTGGCCAACAGAAACCAACAACTGGATGCTAGGAACTGTAAAATAATCCCCTCCAAATGTGACATCGATTACTTGCTGATCTGTGCTGAGTTTGTGTTGCAAATGAAACTGATTGTTTTCGTTGATAGTCAGCAGCAACAATTGACCCGCATCTTGTGCTCTACCTTCTCCGGATGTGCCTACAACGATGCCCTGGAATTCATCAGGGGAGTCGATGAATACCATGCTCGTAGGAGTGTGGTTCGGGAGAACATGCTCGTCCAAAAGAGACTCTGTTTTTTCATCAAACAACTTGATCAATCCACCGTTTTCGTCTATTACAAGTACCACAAATCGGTCGTCGTTGATTCTCAGGAAACGTCTCACAACCCCATTTACTGGGATGGACTTTTCGACGATGGCATCATCGCCAATGTCACCTATGCATATTGTAGTGCCAGTTGCATACACCAGTTTTGACCCCAGCTGCGCTGCGCAGTTAGGAAGCGATATATCTAGGGCGGCAGGGTCAAATACTGAGTCATGGTGACGAAATGTTGGCAAGAAACAGTAATGCGACCATGCAATAGCAGTATCATGATAGTGAAACAGTGATACTGGCTTGGGTCCACAGATCGCCTGGATTACAACCGGCGACGCACTCTCGTAGTTTTTTACAGCAACAATTTGACCATCAGAACAGCCGGCAATGAGTTTCTCCTTAGTATACACCAGCGATCGTACCAGGCCGTCCAATTCCAGCTGAAATTCATGCAGTGGCTCGAAACCACGGGTCATTATAACCAGTCGTGGAGAATTCCAAAAGGCAACCGCAATTTGATTCTCGTGGACAGCAATTCGTGATATTTCATTATCAAATTCCCGTTCCACAATAGCCTCCAGGTTCTGGTCATAGTTGGTCAATTTGGTC
The DNA here is from genome assembly GCA_003707485.3 of Blastobotrys proliferans. Lineage (NCBI taxonomy): Eukaryota > Fungi > Ascomycota > Dipodascomycetes > Dipodascales > Trichomonascaceae > Blastobotrys > Blastobotrys proliferans. Next base: position 21,758 of record PPJI03000015.1, read on the forward strand.
TTATCCGTGACCAAAAACAGGCTCTCGGCTCTGTGAAATGCAGCCATGGAAATATTGGCAGTCAATACATTGTTTACGCCCGTTTTTGTTACCTGGTATATCTGTCCGTTATCCATCTTGCCCACTGCCAGAGTCTCAACGTTCATGTCAATACCCTCCCATTCATGCAACCGATTGACACCATTCGACAACTCGAGCACTGTGGTTCTTCCAAACGCAGTAAGCACCAGCTTATCGTCGTCTATCCCCCACATGTCGTGCACTGGTTGACCTATATCAATCTCCATCTCTGTATTAAACAGCTTACCCCTTTTGATGCGTTTAAGCGATCCATTGTGCAGCCCACCAGCACCAACTACAATAGTGTGGCACCCATAATCATTGTAGTGCTCTATATCAGTAATTGGACCCAGCGATTCAAGCACATGAATGATATCAATACTCTGGTTCTCCAAATCAACCCCAAACAACGTCGAATTTCCATCGAGGCCGACTGCGAAGAAGGCATTGCCCGAAATATGAAACAGGGAATTGGCTGGAGAGATCTTGCCAAACCGATGCATATCAGGACGTATTTTGGTAGCCATATCTTCGATCGACCCTGTCATTTCCATCAACATGACCTCACCGTTACTTGCACAGAACAACACACGTTCAGCATCTATGACACATCCCGCCACCATTTCCTGATCAAACGAGATGAGCATGTCAACTTTTGGCTTTGGCGGCGGCTTGAGGTCCTTATCAGGGGTTGCTAAATGATGAAGACTCTTGCCTATCGCCAACAGCCCATCTCCATACGGCACAAGAAACCTCGGCGATGGCAGAGTTGCGTACTGACCCAGTTGAGTCAGTTGCAATGCATTCGATTGAATCGAGAAATACTGCACATGGCATTGTCGTTCAACCGAATACAACACTGCGAGTACATTCTTTGAAACAAATTTCAGATCCATCGGAGTCGCAAACTCCAGATTCACTGTTGCCATTTGCGAGAACAGCTCGCTCAAGTTCTGCTCAGAGGCCCTCTTCTTGGAAGCTCCACTGGGGATCTTGAACACCTTGATGTAACCCTGCATGACATTCAACGCAATATAATGCGAATTAACCGCAACCAAGTGCCCGTAAGGCGACACACTACTAGCCCCAATGTTAGTCACAAACGTGTCGTCAAACGAATCAAACTTTCCATTGTTGTACCTGAATATGTGGATTTTCCCCTCGTGTGTGCTGAATACCACCCAATCGACTGTTTTACTGATAGGAACCGCTGCCAAACTAGCGATTTGTCCAACAACCGGCAACGAATACAAGAGCTCCAACCCATTCCTCACGCTATAAATCTCCAGCAACTCCTCCTTCACCAGCACCAAGTTGAGATCATTGGGGATGAGCCTAGCGTTGACCGCCTTCGACACGCCGCTGGGTTTGATCAACGTCGAAATCAATGACATGATGTGGTTGTCTGTCTTGTGCTATCACCATTTTTTCTGTGCCACGCGCGTCGACCATCACGACGCGAAGCCAGCATCGTGAGCCGCACTCACTATTCGTTCGACAAATCGGGACAACATTCTTGGACTCCAGGAACCACGGCTGTGTCACAGTAGGTGATGTCTTCTTTTTTTCAAAAAAAAAAAAGAAGCAAAAAAACGCCAGCAGCTAGCAAACTCGCAATAGCATGCTCAGGCGAGCGAGCGTTTCAGGAGCATGGTACGTAGAATCCAAATCGGTGTATTTGTTTCTTGTTAAATTGATTTTCATATATCTCAGCTACACTTCTGGTACCAAGTACCATTGGGGTGGTTTCCGGTTTCCGGCGTCTAAATGGATTTTGCTATCCTTATAGCTCATCGGTGCTGACATAACACAAATCTACTGTAGATACACAAGCTGATCAGGATCTTTACTATATACACAATTACATATAGTTATCGCTATCAAATATGACCATCAGTCTTTATAGGTCCGTAGATCAACCTTTTTCTTGAATATCTGAATATCTTCCCCCTTAGCGATTGTCGCGCCCTATGCAGAGACACAAATTCCCAACGCGTCGTCTCCGCCAACATAAACATCATCACAGGATTTTGATACGCGACATTTTGAACCACCAGACGATCGAGGACATGAGCACATTAGGTCATGATTAGCTAGATACAAACAAAAAAAATGATAGTACAGTCGGGTTCTCCAACCAAAACTCCAAACGGCCATCAACTAAAGAAAAAACGAGTAACAACGGCGCCGGCGTCAATACCAGGCTCTGCTAGAAGTGTGCGGCGCAAACTTGATAACTCTACTGAAAAGCAGGATAAGCAGGACCTGGAACTCAGCTTGATCGAACACTCAGATAGCCAACCGGCAAGTGACGATATTAAAAAACATGAACGATTGGAAGCTCAACTTCGGACGGAAATCGAATCGCTCAAAGCGCAGTTAAAGGGTAAAGACAGTGAAATTTTATCGCTAAAACAATCTCTAAAGACAAGCCAGGAAAAAGTAGCGTCCAACGAGAGGAGGCAAAGTCAAATTATAACTCAGACCGCTAAGCAGTTGCATGAGCAATATAGCGCTAAGCATGTCGCTAAAGTTCAGGCGCTAAAACAAAGTTACGACAAGAAGTACTCGGATCAAGTTTCAGAACTGGAGCTTCGCAATGATGAATTGAATCGAGAAATTACCGGACTTCACAATGATGTAGATTCCTTGACAAATCAAGTTGCGGAACTACAGAATGAAGTTGAACGAGAACGTAACGAAAAAGATGAACTAGTATCAGCTTATGATCAATATTTAGAATTACAACAAAACCAAAATGAAATGAATGGAGTTTAATTCTATTCACACACTCCACATATAGAGAGCGTATGTAGTAGCGAGCGAGGGGATTATTATTTTGCTTCCCTTCGTCATGGGCTCCAACCGGGCTTTCACTTGTCCCTGAGTTAAGGGGGTGTTATGTGTGTTGATTCAAAAATAGTCCTTGCATATGGTAAGATAGTTCGATCCATACCGTCTGCTCAATGCACGGCATGATTGACGTATGCCATGCCATGCTATGCTAAGGTGACCTAAAGTCCATCGATTTATCGGAAACACAGTAAATAAAAAAAACGCGAAATCACGAAACAATAAGGAACGCATCAACCTTTCCACACACACACACAAACACACCATATAACCAAAGGGAAGTGAACTAAACTAAACTAAACTGAATTGAATATTGAATTGATATTCAAGTGCTTGGTAACTTTAAAAAAGAAAAGTTTACCAAGTTTTCATTCTCCGCATCTTTCCTTTGAGAGGACGCTAAAAAAAAAAACAATTAAACCCTTTTTCGAATTTGTTCATTCTTTTTCTTAAAACAAATCCCACCATAGTGGTTACCGGTTGGTTGTTTATATTTGTGGAATTCCCTTAGTTGGATACAAATATTTTTCTCCAAAAATGACTACGTCAAACATGCAGTCAACTGCTGCACATATTTCGCCTATTATTGACAACTACAACTATTACGACAAGTCTGAACAAGAGCAATCAACAGGCTCTAATAGCAGCACTAGTGTTTGCGATACCAACAGTGCAATGCAGGCGAGTTCGCTAAACAGATCAACATCATCATCACAAGAGTACACATTATCTGGCAGCGGCGGCGGCGGCACGCTCATGCAGTCCGACAAAAGCGAGTCAGTAGGCAGCCCTAAAAACCTGACGTCTTCTCCCTCAGATCTTGAAAACGAACAAGGAAACGAAGAACAACCACGATCTCCAAACGCATCAATGTCAGCGTCAGACAATGCTGATTTATTGCTGCAGCTGAATCGCGTTCAAGCAGACCGTGATCGACTCCAAAGACTATTGGATGCGTCTCGGCAAGAGGTGGCTGAAGCTAAAATAGAAAAGAAAGGTTTATGGAAAACTCTAAAGAAGCAACGCGAATTAATTAAAGGTTTGCAGGAGGATGTCAAAGATTTGGCTGACAAGCTGGAAAAGACTAACAACGGGGTGGTGGATAGGACGATACATGGTGCAGGTTCAAGTGCAGTATCATCTGCAACCAGCTCTCCGCTCAACCACACTGCGTCGTCGCCATCAGAACACCAATTTGACGACAGTGAACGGGAGCCAAAATCGCCAAAATCACCCCAGCAACGTGAAGCACCTGCACGAACACAGGAGCCTCACGAATCCCAGAAATCCGAGAAGCCTCAGGAACCTCAGAGACCCGAAGAGCCGCAAGAACTCCAGGGAACACAGGAACCTCAGGGACCTCAAAATGCCCGAGAGGTTAAAGAAACTCAGGAAACCCAGGAGGAATTCCACAGGAAGCCGCGACCTCCGCCTATTGAGGTGCCCAGTTTGATGAAAAAGAGTGTATCCGAGAGCCCAGCGAATGGTAATCTCAATGTATTTACTACCCATCAGCAGCATCAGCGTGCAGTGTCGCTGCAGCCACGTTCTCCACAGAAAGCGGTAAGTATTCTTGCGGTGAACGTCTTCTTTTTTAAAAAAAGAAGACACCCGGCTAATTCGCACTAACTAACACACCACGTAGGAATCGAAACGAGTCTTCCGACTGAGCTCGTCGTTGAACAAGAACATCAATCAAGAGCGGGAAGTGGTTATCAACATCCAGCCCAATGAATTGCCTTCTATCAACGTAGTCGTGAGCCATACCCTGGCAGTGACCAAGAAAGACACTGCAGTAGTTCTAGCATGCAAGGACGCGGAAACAGGCAAAGAGCTTTGGCGAATTGGCAAGGATTACGCTTCGTTGTCGTGCTTAGAGTCAACTATTCGACCACACGTTGGCCAATACAACGTGCGAAAACTGCCAGAAAAGCAGTTGTTCAATAGCAACGCGCCAATCAAAGTAGACCAAAGGCGACTGGGTTTGAATGAGTATTTTGACCATCTGCTGAATGTGCCCCTGCTGCCGCCCCACTGCTTGGACTTTATCTGTTCATTCCTGTCAACTGATGTAGAAACCAAGGAGGAGGAGTGTATTCCTGGTGTCAATGGCTATTTGACCAAGAAGGGTCGAGGGTTTGGAGGCTGGAAGGCTCGTTATTTCGAGTTGGATGGTCCGTTTTTAAACTATTATGAACGGCCAGGAGGTGCTTTGTCTGGTTCAATCTCGCTGTACAAGAGCAAGATTGGACGTCAGGACACTCCAACTGAAGAGGAGGAAGAATCAGACTTTCGCCATGCATTTTTAATCATGGAACTGAAGAAGAAAGATCAGTACAACAGGCATATTCTGTGCGCGGAGTGTGACGAAGATCGTGAGGCTTGGATCGCTGCCTGCATGTCGTTGATTGATACTCCTGCATACTGCGACATGCCTACTGCATCACGAATGTTGAGATCAAAGGCTTCAACATCGACGTTGCCTTCTCCCTCGCATTCTGGAATGATGGCCAATGATGGAATAGCCTCTGTGACTGTGCTATCACCTCAATCGCCCAGTAACGACAGGCGACCAAACTCGACCACTTCTATTCCTCCAAAGAAGAGTCAGTCAATGAACAGCATGTATGAAGATGCCACTCCAAGCAAGAAGGAGCGGCCAAGTAGTACCACCGTCGCAGGCAATAAGAAGTTTGCCGGGCTATTCCACCGTAAGAACAGTTCTTTCGGATCAAACGATCTGGATGATGCCATTGTGCCGAGCAGTGGTGGTGGTGAATTCGGATGGGAAAGTACTTTAGCATCTGCAGCTTCAGGGGAGTTGCAATACCATGAGCATTTCCAGCAGCAACAGCCATCGCACCAACGAAAGGATGTTCTGTTTGGAGCTTCTCTTGCTAATGCTTTGGCGTTATCTAGTACAACCGTTGGGGCTTGTACGGTTCCATCCATTATATACCGATGCATTGCGCTGCTGGATCATAGAAAGGCCTGGTACGAAGAGGGTATCTTTAGAATTAGCGGGTCTCAGTCAGTGGTTAAACAGCTGAGAGAGCGATTCGACACCGAACATGACGTGGATCTAATAGAATGCGGCGCTGAGACACATGCAGTGACCAACCTTATCAAGCAATTCCTGAGGGAGATGTCTGACAATTTGATTCCTCAGACTCTGTACCCTCATTTCAAGGATGCAGCAGCTATAGAAGACCAAACAGAACGGGTCAGCAAACTTACACAGCTGGTGAAGGAGCTGCCCACCGAGAAATACGACCTGCTGTGCGTAATGTGCAAATTGATGACCAAAGTAGTGGACAACTCGGCACTCAACAAGATGAACATACGCAATCTAGGCATCGTATTCTCGCCAGCAGTCCATCTGCCCACCAATATCCTTGGTCCGATATTGGAGGATGAACGGCGAATTTTTGCAAACGACGACACGATATAATACATAATCTAATCTAATCTAATCTCTTTCTACTGTTTTTGCTTCTTTTTTAAAAATCTTCAGAAATGTCTTCTTTTTCCAGAAAAAGAAGCAAAAAGCAGTCGAAGGGCCGTGAGCCGCACCATCGCTGTGCAACTAGCATACTCTTGAAAACACCAAAACCAGGGTTCAATACACTTTTAATACAAGAGCAATGTACTCAATTGATCTCCTAGAATCGATATATGATAATAGTCATTTTATACAACACATTTTTACCTGTTTTCAGACCCCCCAAAACGACTACCCCCAAGGCGGTATGAGATTTACGCGCATCGGCGTATATCACAGTCCTAGCTGGTTTCGACTGGCCAAGTCCCTGCGGCTCATCCACTGTTCTTGCTTCTTTTTTAAAAAAGAAGAAAGCCATCTCTGGTGCCATGTATTCTTTTTCGAGAAAAAGAAGCAAAAAGCGGTCAATTGGAAAAGATGATAGTTCAATGCGTTTTCTAATCTAAGCTCTGTCTACTGTTTTTGCTTCTTTTTTAAAAAAGAAGAAACATACGCCTAGGGTCATGCCTTCTTTTTCTAGAAAAAGCAAAAAGCGGTCTACTTGGAGATGTTAACCTGACGGTTGTTCAAGACGTTCTCGATAAATGCTTCGCCTGCCTTGTAACTCGATCGCACCAACGGGCCAGATGCACAGTACAGGAACCCCATTTCCATTGCCTTGTCATGCCAGTAGTCGAACTTTTCTGGGGTGACGTATTCGGCCACTTTCATGTGCCGTTTGGTTGGTCTCATGTATTGGCCAAACGTGACTACGTCGACATCTGCAGCTCGGAGCTGTCGCAGTGTATCTTCAACTTGCTCATCAGTTTCACCGAAACCAAGCATGATAGACGTTTTTGTAATCAGAGAAGGCACAACCTCCTTGGCCCGTCGTAGTACAGAAATTGACGTCTGGAAGGTTGCTCTTCGATCCCGTACATATGGAGTCAAGTCTTCAACGGTTTCAACGTTGTGAGCAAACACGTCCATGCCTGATTGTGCCATAATGTTAACCATGTCCAAATTGCCTCTGAAATCTCCAGTCAAGCATTCGACTCGGATGTGACTTGCCTTGTGTTTGATACGCTTAACCGTGTCTGCGAAATGATGAGCCCCACCGTCGATCAAGTCATCTCGATCCACAGTAGTCAAAACCACATAACCCAGTCCCCATTTGGCAATGGCCTCTGCAGTGTTTTCTGGTTCATTGGGATCCAACGGGCCAGGGTTTCGGTTAGTCTTGACTGAACAGAATCGACAGCCTCTTGTACATGTATCGCCCATCAACATGATGGTTGCAGTTGCCTTGCTCTTATCTCCACCACCCCAGCACTCGCCAATATTTGGACATCTAGCCTCTTCACACACTGTATGCAATTTCAACCCCCGCACATCTTCCTTTAGTTTATGAAAATTTTTCCCCTTGGGGATCTCTGTTTTCAACCATTTAGGCAGTCGAGCGTCTTCTTTTCTAGCAGAAATTACAGGGTCAACCACCGAGTCCATGGTAGCAGCCCTTTTGGTCACGAAATCTTCGAATGTTGGGCCCTTGTTCAACTTATCAGTGAACTGGGTTCGTCGACGTCTTGGTGGGGTTGGAATTTCCGATTTGCTACTGCTGGTTGTAGTAGTGGCAGCATTCTGCAATCTGGCAGCGTTACAGAACGACCTAGTGGTTATTCTCGACGTCTGTTTGAACATTTGTGGTAATGAATATATATATTTATGGTTGATTGACAAATAAAAATGTAGCAAAAAAAAATAAAAAAAACTGGTGATGTATATATATGTTAATAATATATGCGATCGGATCAGGCCGGTTGTGTGCCTCGTCGGGGCCGAGTCAAGATTCTTTGACCCGGTTTACCTACTGAAGAAACGATGTCTAAATTGGCGGTATCGAGGCTTTGGAGAAAGTCCAGCAGGTAGCTGCTGCTGTGTTCCAATTGATTTTGAACTGTGATGGTGATGGAGTCTTGAAGATTTACGTGGGGGCAGGGGTATAGCTGCTGTGGGTGGCTCCAAGTCGTATAAATCGTCCACAGCAAAATCCCCATAGTATCGAATAGTCATCTCAGGTTCTGTCAGTGGTGATTTACTGGGCACTGGCGGAGGCGATGGTGAGCGGGAATATGCTTGATCCATTGGCTGTGGCTGCGGTGTGGGCACCACAGACTGTGGGGGCGGACGTGAGTGTCGAAGTGGAGGAGAGTACACTGGCAAAGGGGAGAAGGTCCACTCACCATTGTTGTTTCGCGTAGATGAAGTGGCTGGGGAAGCTGGTAATGACATCGGTCTGGTGAAAATTGGGTCAGGATCCTTTTCCTCTGGGGTCAGAACTACCCATTTTGCAACCGAGGCTTTGATCTGGTCAAGGTTAGCGGTGATAATGTCCCATGTGTATGGTTTTGGAGGGTCAGGTTCACTTTGGCTTCTGACATGCGGGCTAGAAGATGCCGGGACAACGCTTTCTGGCAGCTCGTCCTTCAAGGGTTCAAAGCTGTCTACTTCCAATACCGGTGTATCCATGTTCTGTAATTCCAGTAATTGTTCCTTATTCAATGTATGTAGCGGAGCCCTTGGTGGGGGTTCAATCGTCTCATGATAGGACCGTGTGTCGCCAATTCGTAGTGGAGCACCGTCAGACAAGAGTCCCAGCCCAAATCCTTGTTCTGGTGCACCCGGTCGTTCATTTGAGCCTATGCTAATCCCGCCATGTTTCCAGGTAGGGGAGTTGAATACAGACTCCATTTTCTCGTAGAATGATACACTTGCCTCCTGTTCAACGGCTGTGGCCAGCGATGTGTAGGCCGGTTCTTCCACACTAGCCTCCTGTTGAGCGTCTGTTACCAACGATGTGTACGACGATTCTTCTACACGCGTATCCTGTTGACCAGCTATTGCCAACGAAGTATATGACGGTTCTTCTACCCATGTCTCCTGTTGAACGTCGACCGAGGCAAAGTCTTCGGGCAAATTGTTGTCCTCCTCTGCTGTATATTCTACATCTTCCATATTTTCTGGTTCAAGTGCTCTCGCAAAATCGTGACCGATTGCCAATATCAATCTGAGATCGCTATTTAGAAAATCAATGTTTGAATCTGGCGACGAAGCAAGGTGAGCCGATTGTGGTGCGGTTTCTGAGACCGCCGCACACAACGCGGCGTCCTCTCCGTCACGTGCAATTTCTGTGCTTACCCCTGGCGAGTCAGGAAGGCTCCTATTGATGTTTTCAGTGGTATACATGGTGGGCGTGGGCTGAGCAGTGTGAATCTCAGAATCAATGCCCACAGTGAACTCACCCTCTGTACAGACCATTGGGCTTAGAGGTGTCAACGGTGCTAAGAACTGCATCCCACGTATGGTACTGCTAGTACTGATGGCAGCTTTTGGTGACGGGGAAGGTTCCAGCTGTGGTGAATGTTGAATTGGCTGCTCTGGTAACTGGACTTCGTCATCTTCCATGTCGAAGGGCGACAGCAGTATCGGTGAATCGTTCTGAAAGGACAGTGGAGGCAATAACCAGCTAGGCGAGACTCGTTGGTTATTGTTCCCGTTCTCGCTCTTGACTGAACCCTCATCAGAGATTGTGTCTGACACTGCGGTTTGGTCGGTGATTGTCGATGTGACTGGCTCTAGTTGTAACATAGACGAGTCGTCAGCCTGTTTCTTAGGGACCAGTAACTCGTCAGACAGAGAATACCTTAATCTGAACGTCGGCATTCTATCTATCGATCCATGTAGATTTGCGAAGCGAGGGATCTGGACTTACATATTTATATACACATCCAAAGGATAGAGTTAGCCGACTAGGTTTGATTACCGTTTGTGCTACGATCTAATCTCCGAAACCGTATTTGCGCCGCACGGGAGCAATGCATCTGGTTTTTTGCTTCTTTTTTGTCAAAAACGAAGAAACACAACTTGCAGGATGATGTCTTCTTTTTTTAAAAAAAGAAGCAAAAAACAGTGGCTATCGCCAGTACTTCGGCAAAAGGGGGCACAAGCATCAAATCTAAGACAATAAGGTTTTAAAGGGCATAGTTAACTTAATATAAAATTCACAACAATATATGGTTATAGACAGATGTCAAAAAAAAGTCCACAAAGTCTATCTTGTTAGCACTAAAAAGTTTTAGCTTCAACATACTTGGTCTACTTTCGACAAGAGCAGGCACCTTTAGTGCAAGAACATTGTCCGGCACAGTTGTTGCAGTTGTTGCATCCACAGTTTGAGCAAGCCATTCTTCTTCTTAGTTTAAATTCTCTTTTGATTGTATGTAGTATATGACATTCAAAGGACTTGCACCCCTCTTTTATAGTTTTTGAGTCTGTGAACGATCCGATTGCATCTAACTACCAAACCAAAACAGCTTTTTTTGTTTAATGCAACATAGATAATCCCTCAGTTGTCGCGGAACAGGTCTCACGCTGTTAAGCTATAGCATTGTGATGCATTCAACCAATGAGATTGTTTGTACAACGAAAGTTGTCGTTCCACATAGTTGGTAATTATTTATGTATGGTCATGTACGATTCGCATGCCAAATAATATCGATTGTCTCACAATCTTCACTCTACGAAAACCAATAGATTAATCTGATCTGTTTATGTCCACAGCCACAGACTACCTAGACCAGATTTAGCAACACCATAAGATACAAAACCACAACTCAAAGGTGGATAGCCACTTCTATTAACTATGTAGCTGTGAGAGAGTGACAGAGGTTGTCACATCTACACGTTCTGGGCATACATGCATCATGACATCGGGGTTTCCAATACCAGAAACAAGACAAGTCAAGACTAGACGGCATTTGGTGACCCGTCCAGCCTGATATCATACATGTCTGTCGGTCCATCTGATAATCAGCCTATATACCTTAAACTGGCAGGTGAGAACTCTCTTAGTTGTCATGTGGATACGTGCGCTGTTCGCTGTTTACCCTTTTTGATCAACACGCACACAGAAAAATGGTGCATGCGTTAGCTCATTTAATCAGCTATTTATCCAGAACGAGTTCTTTTTATATATTTGTCTTGTACCGCTAGATACTGCTGCTACAACAGCACAGCAGCTATTCTTTTGAGCAGAAAACGGGACAACAGGAAAGGGGCCCTAAAAATATTGTTTTAAAACAAGCATGACTGGCTGTGAGATTTCAAGTTTCCAAAATGGTCCACTAGTGCTATAGCGGCTACTGTTTTTTTGCTTCTTTTTTAAAAAAGAAGAACACCCTCGGGAGTCGAATGTACGCTTCCATTAGAATTTCAGAAAACGTCAACAAATGCCAATAACCTCATCTACAGCTGTTGGAATACCCACTTCATACCAAGGATATCGAGTTGATATCAGGTCGCCCGTGGTGGCCGTCGTCGCGCCGCGACCTGCCATTAGTAGCGATTACTAATTCCGTGCTTACAACGACCGGGTAACCCTTTATATATCCCAACCCTCGGCCGAGATAATACCCATTGAGCTCAACTCTCCCTCTTGACAACCACCAACCACAGCAGAAAATTTATAAGCACCACCAAAATCATGTCCAACAACGCAGTGGGTAGTTTGTATAGTAGTGTTATTGAAGGAGTGCTTTCTCATTCGATGGGCGATTTTGAGGATAGTGGTATTGATCAACAGACCATTCAAGAACTTCGTAATGTATGGCAGGAAAAGTTGTCGGCGCTTAAAGTGGCGACAATGCCATGGGATCCAGAACCAGCTAAAGAAGAGCAGGCTACCAATGCATCAACAACTAATAATCTGACGAGTAACTCAGCAACTCCTTCAACAGCAACACCAGCTACAGGAACCACAGCCGCAGCCGCAGCAGCAGCTGCTGCCCCACTTTTGCCAGATTCAAAGGCCGCTTCTTCAGCAACCACCAACGGGGGTGGATTAGTTCTACCGGGTGCAGGAATCACTCAGACTGATGGCAGCAGCGGTAACGATGTGCCATTGACTCGGCAGCAAATTGACGAAATTATTAAACTAAAAGCAGAGAATACTAATAAGATTGAATTAATTAGAGATGAACAAAGTCGCATTATACTACAAACAGATGGAGCCGCCAGTGATCAATCGGATGATATCAATTCAGATCTAGACGATCCAGAGGATGAACTGGCAAGTGGGGATGAAGACGATGATGATGAGCAGGGCATGATCATGTTGTGTCTGTATGACAAGGTGCAACGGGTCAAAAACAAGTGGAAATATGTTTTGAAAGATGGAATTGCCAATATTAATGGCAAGGATTATGTCTTTTCAAAGGGTTCTGGGGAATCAGAATGGTAGAGAGTGAAAATACGGTTGTTGTGTATAGCTTTATAAAACAAAAATATTTATTAGTTTTTTTAATTGTTCGTTCTAGAGCATTGATGCTTTTCAGTTCAATTCGGTTCGGTGCATAGTATAGCTCAAGTGCAGTGCAGTGCCCTATAATGCTGCACATGAATCATCGACGCCGCTTCCGTCTTGCTTCTTCTTGACACAGACACGACGACGATTACAATGGCAGTTAAAGGAGTATTACACAATTATGCGTCCGGATTGGTCGCTTTTGAACATGAAAACGATGACTGTAAGAATATTCTATTGTTTATCGGTGGTCTTGGAGACAATTTAGGCAGTGTTCCATACGTCAAAGGGTTGGCGCAGGATGTACGACAACGTTGTTCACCGGGGGCATGGGGAGTGGCGGAACTTCAATTAAGATCCAGTGGTAACGGTTTTGGATTATCTTCGTTGGAAAAGGATATGAAAGACATCGAAAAGGCCGTGAAATATTTTAGACATCTAGGAAAGAAAAGCGTTGCATTGATTGGGCATTCCACTGGGTCGCAGGATTGCATGTACTATGCGTTGAATTCCAAAATTCCTGTTGACAAGATTATGCTCCAGGCCGGTATCTCTGACAGAGAAGGGGTTACCCTCGACAATGGAGTCGAAAAGGTTGACCAATTGGTATCAGAAGCGAGGGAATACATTAAACAGGGCAAGGCTTTTGATATTTTGCCCAAGTCTTTCCGATTGCCTGGTTTCGGTTCACCCATGACTGCGTATCGGTTTGTTTCGCTGTTTGGAGAACGTGGAGACGATGATTTCTTCTCTAGCTACCTCACTGACGAAGAATTCGGACAAACGTTTGGCAAGTTAACCACTCCTGTCTTGATATTGTTATCTGGTAGCGATCAGTTTGTTCCGGCGCATGTTGATAAGGACAACTTGGTAGCCAGATGGAAGGCTGCAACGCCAACCGAGTACTGGTGCGAAGGAAGTGGCATTGTCCCTGGAGCATCTCACGATTTGGATCCAAACGATACTCCTGCTGAAGCTAGACGAATTTTGTCCGAACGGGTCGTTGATAGTTTGAGCACGTGAGCACTGGCATTGATGTCACGTGCTCATTCGTAGTTTTGCTTCTTTTTTAAAAGAAGAACGGTTTTTGCTTCTTTTTTCAAAAAGAAGAGTCTTCTTTCGTTGAGCATGTGTCGCGTTGGCCGTAGCGTAGGGCGGTTGTTCGGCACCAAACCGTTTTGTTTTTGTCCTGTAGGTCGATCCATAGTATTTTTTTCAAAACACATCATCAACACTCCACCACAAAAAAGATGGATCCCTTCTCGGATCTGTTGAAACCACAGAAACAGGGCAGCAATGCCTCATCGAATGCAAATAGCTCAATGTCGACCCCGGCTAGGTCGGGCACTCCACAGAATGCATCTGATTCGTTTGCAAGCCTGGCCAGTCTGGCCGGGGCTGGGGGGAACAACAAGAAGAACATGTCGCAAATGTCAATGCAGGAACGACAAAAACTGCAGTCAGAGCTGTCCAAACAGTCAGTCCAGGACCAGAACAAGAATTGGTCGGGATTAGATTTGTTGGGTGGGGGGATGGTGCCTCCATCGTCATCAGTGTCGCCTTCAGTTACTTCGCCGTCTCCATCCAGCTCGTTATCACAGTCGGTAACTGGGGACAGCAAGGAGAAGGATCAGAATATTGACGACATTTTTGACGTATTCAACAAGCCGCCTCCTCCTCCTGTTGCTGTTGCTCCAAAACAGCCTACTCGGCCAGCACAGCAAGATGCCAGAGCACCTTCACCTCCTCCTCCACGTCGAACTCAAGGGCGAACCCGAGAGACGCCTCCTCCTGCTGCTAAGGAAGACCCTAGAGACGGGCCAATTGCTGAGCTGGTGGATATGGGTTTCACAGCAGAGCAAGCTCGGGAAGCACTGGCAAATACCGACAACGGGCTGAATATTGGCCAGGCAATCGACTATCTGATGAAGAAGGCACATCAGAATGCCACCAAGTCTAATCCGGTTCTGGACCAGGAGCAAGAGCACCAGAACCAGCACCAGCGTTCGTCACGAAACCAGGGGATTGACATGAACGAGGTTGGCAAAATGGCGCAACAGTTTTCGGCAACTTTCTTGACCAAAGCTAACAAATTCTGGAACGAGGGGCGGAAGAACGTGGCCAAGGCCATCGAACAGTATCAGCAGGAAGGTAGATCCGCTAGTGGTGTGGATGACAACCGCCCTGCTTGGATGAAAGACGCAGAAAAGTACAAGCAGCGGGAAAGAGCCAGCTTGCAACAACGTCCAAATGGCACTGCAACGCAAGAAGCCAGCCAGTTGGATGTTCACAACGAAGCTCCAAAGAAGCAATGGCCCCAGAAGGTTCAAGAAAGACCTCCTCAATCGCATTCCCAGAGGCTCAAACAGAACCTTGATACCGAAGAAGTCATGTACTCGTCAAGGGCTAGACGTACGCCTCCTACCAAGCCATCTACTCCTGTATCTAGAACGTCAACACCACCAGTTCAGCCGAAGGCAACGCCGCCGCCGCCGCCGCCAGTGCAACCCAAGAAACAGGTGCCAGCTCGAGCCCAACCTTCGATCTCTCCGACTCAGTTGGATATGATCAATGACGGCCGAAAGGCAGGAGCTGAAGCTTACAAACGTGGCGATTATTCCAAGGCATGTGACAGCTTTTCACAAGCCTTGGAATCCATTCCTCCAAAGCATCTGCTCAGGACGATTCTGCTAGCAGATCGTGCTGCGTGCCATCTGCTGGGTGGGGACCCTAAACAGGCACTACAGGACTCGGATTCGGGTATTTTACTTATTGGTAGTGGCATGGGCGTAGGCGAAAAGGTCGATGGTAGCCAAGATTTGAAGACCATCTGGTCCAAACTGGTGACCAAAAAGGCCGAGAGTTGCGAGCAGTTGGAAAAGTATAAACAAGCCAAAGAAGCATGGGACTTGTTGATGAACAACGGGTTTTCAAACAAACAGGCATTAGAGGGCCGAAGACGGTGCCAGGCTGCATTGGATAAGGAAAACGGTGTCAAGCCGAAGCCTCCAACAGTCGCAGCAGCTGCAGCCAATTCGTCCGCCGCACGGGGTGCGGCGTCCAACAGGGCTCCTACATCAAAGGCTGGTAGAGAAGCAGTAGATAGAATCAAAAATGCCAACAAACAAGCAGAGCAACAAGAGAGTGAAAAGTACGAATTGTTGGACTCGGTGGAAGGACGAATCACAGCATGGCGCCAAGGCAAGGAAGACAATTTGCGAGCATTATTGGCGTCTTTAGACGACGTTCTATGGCCAGAACTACAATGGCAAAGTGTGTCAATGGCACAACTTGTCATACCAAAAAAGGTCAAGATTGCATATATGAAAGCGGTAGCAAAGACCCACCCAGACAAGATCTCAACTGCAACAACCACAGAACAGAAAATGATTGCAAATGCGGTCTTTATTACACTAAATACAGCATGGGAAGGATTTAAACAGGCAAATGGTCTAGCTTAATAATATTATTTAGTAATTGTCGTGTGCCTTTGAGAATTCTTCAAAGTACCGTCTATTCATTCCTCCGACTCGCTGAATTTGAGCAGTCAATCTCCAAGGATAGTCGAATCTGTCTAGCATCACCTCGACCATGTTTAGTTTGCCAGTTTCCAAATTAGCAAACACATTGTCAAGTTCGGATTTGCTTGCTGCGGTGTGGTTGGCAACATTCTTTGATGAGCCGCCCAATGCTTCGCAAATCTTGGTCCACTTCCAGTTTGGACAGATGTCATTGTATTCCCGTTTTGGACCCCAGATTGCTCGTTCAATAGAGTAGCCGTCGTTGTTGAGCAGCAAAATCACAGGAGTCAATCCGTGTCGAATCATGGTGCCAATTTCTTGGATGGTCATCTGAGCAGATCCGTCTCCTTCGACAAGGATTACTCGTGAACCAGTGTTCTGTTCCCGTCTAGCGATTAATGCGCCAAGAGTAGCAGGCAGAGTGAAGCCAATTGACGAATAAAAGATCTGTGAAATGAACTGGCTGTTCTTTTGGAACTTGAGGTCCTGGCATGCAAACTGGAATGTACCAGATTCTACGAGAAGGGTATCATTTTCTTTCATTAGGCCGTTCATAGATTCGACAATCTCAGTCAAGGACATTACGCCTTGGGTGACTGGAGGTACCTTTTGTGCTGGCTCAACAGCAGGTTTGGTGCCCACGGTAGGCAATTTGCCGGTATCAAGCTGCTTGACCACCTTTTCCAACACTGGGTAAAAGTGTACATCATGCTTGGTTCCTCGGACTTGCACGTAGTGAGGATCAAACACGACCAAGTTTTCATCCTTGATGTTTCGTGAGAACCCACCTGTGTTACTGTCACTCAACAGCGGACCCAGGTTGAGAACCAAATCTGATTCATGAACTGCCTTGGCAATACCATTGGCCGAACCCTCACCATTGTAAACACCTACAAAGTTCGGCAGAGTTTCATCGATGCTGCCTTTGGACATGTTGGTGGTGTAGGCGTAGAATCCGGTCTTGTCGACCAAGTTTCGGGCCAAATCACGGGCATTGAATCGTTCAGTGAGAGTATCTACTACGATGGATGGGTTCTTGGAAGCATAAATAGCCTCCAAAATGTCGTTGGCAGCCTTGTCACACACACTCTGGTCGTATTCAATGCTGTAGTCGATAGGAGTTTCCAATGGAGCGGAGTCAATGACCTTGGTAAACATGTCCACAGGGAAGTAGATGTAACCTGGGGCCTTGTTCTTGACAACCTGCTTGAAGACATTGTCGATTTGTTGAGCCGCAGTCTTGACGTCGGTGATGAACTCGGAGCAGCAGGAGAATGGCTTGGACGACTGCATGTACAACAGGTGGTCAGTGTTTCCATTTGGTTCCTTCAAGTTAACGTGGTGAATCTTCAAGTTCTTTTCCTGGATAGGTCGGCCGGTCATGCCCACAATGTGGATCAATGGCACAGACTCTGCTCGAGCACCTGCAATACCATTGAGAGCCGACAATTCACCCACCCCGTATGTAGTAATCAAGACACCTGGCTGCTGTTTAACTCTGGCATAACCATCTGCTGCATAGGCTGCGTTCAATTCGTTACAACACCCTACCCATTTGATATCCTTTCTCTCGTCAACAAAGTCCAACAATGGAAGATTGAAATCACCTGGCACCCCAAAGATATGCTGCACATCAAGCTGTGACACCCTATCAAAGAGATACGATGCAATGGTAGTGGAATCGTTTGTCATTGTGAGTTAATTTTATAGAGTTCAGTCAGTAAAAGTAAAGAGTTTGTGGACCGATGGGATACTCAACCCTTTTTATACTCCGGGGTGTGTGGTAGTCTCGGTTAATGGTGTGGTACTACGATCTTCGGTTGATACGGTGGGTGGTGTGCGGTGGTTGAGAGCATCAGTTGCGTTGTGCGTTTATCACCTATCGGCAAGTCTCAGCGCCATTTGGCCTGATATTCCTTGGGATTTTAGCGCCAAAACACGTCAACGTTGTGAAATTCCACGTCTAACGCGGAATTCCCATTCTTGATATTCTTGATATCCCATCATTGATCAAAAGCTCCAATATTGGTCTCCAAACGTTCTGTCTTTTTTAGTCCATTATCCTCTCTCCACGATTTATCCTTACATTATCAGCACATGACTTTGTAGCGTCTCCGCACTCTTCACTCACTCTCGGGGGTCGGAACTCCCACTCATAGCCGCGCTTTGCCGGAACAATGGATGAGCACTCACGCGTGCGAGGTGCGCGCCAGTATCGCGCAGTCTTTCTGTTAGCTGACATGACTTTTGATGGTTGAGTTTGTTGGAATAGTCACCTCGAACCCCACTTGAGGTGGCCGAACTGCTGCGCCGCGCCAATAACCGAGGGTTGACTGAGCGTTGCGATCAGGATATGAGCAGATCAGTCGAGGATCACTGGAGGATCAGAGCTACTCAGCGGGAGATGACATAGATGCCGGAATACGGTGGACGGGGTTGCGGTGCGGCTCCCGAGCCTCACGCACGCAGGTCGCTTGCAGGGTGATGTCTTCTTTTTTCAAAAAAAGAAGCAAAAAACGGTGCCTGCGGCGCCTACTCCCCATCGTTTACTGTTTTTGCTTCTTTTTTAAAAAAGAAGAACGCTACCGGAAGCAGTATTAAGTTACGTACTGGTGGCCAAGGCCCTGTCGTATTTCTGCAGGGCGACGTCGATGCTCGACACGAGCGGCAGCAAACTCTTGCGAACCTTGTCCTGATCAGACTGGGTGCTGCCCTGCTGGATGACCGCCTCGACTCGCTCCTTTGACTTCTTGAGAGACGGGATCAGCTTGGCCAGGGGAGCAGCCTGGTTCGGATCGCCAGACTGGAAATGGATCCAGAAGTGCCGCAGAAACTCAATGGATGTGGCATGGCACGACTGGATCTGGTCCAGCAGCTTCTTGTCTCCGCCCCATTTCTCTGACGTATCTAGATTCTGAGACGTCTCCATCGACCTGAGCCTGATGGTCTCGTTCACTTGATTGCGCGATGCGCCAATCTCCTCCGTATTCTGCGTCACACTGCTGAGGTCGATCTCGCCCTGCAGTGTCGATTTCATGTCCATCTGCGCACCAACTAGGTCGTTATGCGAAAACGAGTTCTGCGCCTGCTCACTTGCTATGTCTAACTGACTATCTTTTACTGATAGCTCTACCGGCTTCACTGTTGAATCGTCCCCACCCAAATCCGACAGCTTCATCTGGTCATCCAGACTGCTGATACTTTCCTCGTTGGCATAATCGAGTCTGTTCTGATCAACTTGTAACATACGTTGTGACAGGTGGTTCATTGACCGTATAAGCGACATGGTGTCTCTACCTGATTTCCCTGCAATCATTGTAATATCCGGCCGATTTCCAAAAGTGTCCGGCGAATTTTCCACATTACCCTCTACATCTAGATACTGTGGTACGTAATAGTTCTCTTCCTCGGCCTTACGCTTCTGTCCTGCTTCTTCGTTCAGTACCAAATACTTGTCGAGTACCGTATCAATAGCATCATTGGGATTGATCTTTTCCCCTTTAAGCTTTCTATACAGCTTGGATGTAAAGAACTTGGCCCAGAATTCTCCCTCTGGGATCGTGGGTACATTGTCGTTATACGCCTCTCGTACAATCGGGTATTGCTCGAATATGTCATGAATCTTTTCCCTCGATAGCGATACGTTCAGTTTGTTATCATCACCTGCCTTTGGCTTGATTGTACTCAATACATTATAACGACCCCGTTTCTGCTGACTGGAAAATGCAAATGACCGCAACAACACGATCCTTGTGCTCCAGAATTCCTGAGACGACAATCCTCCCTGCATGACTGCCTGCTGAAACGTGCTCATCAGCTCTTTATTTTCCTTTAGCAACCTCTGTTGCAATGCATGGTTTGATAGCAGACTCTTAGAGTCCAAGCTTGTGAATTCTTTCTCTTTTGCTTGAGCTGCGGCTGCTTCTGCTTTCGCTTGTTCGGCTTTGGCGTTGGCTTCCGCCTGACGTTGTGCTTGAGTAAGCTCCTTTATCGAGCTAATTGTGGTATTCATTACGTCTCTTGATGCAAATGAGAATGAATACTTGGACTCTTCGCCATTCTGTGTCACAGTAATCTTGATAATGTTGTTTGCACTGGTCGGAGGCGTATTCACCATTCCCGCCACACTTAGAGTCGGAATTGTGACAGTAGGCTTGTCAGACCCAGTGGCGACCCACTGGATCGACTTGCCACCGTCGACTTCCGACAGGGTGCCAGCTTTTTTCTTGTACGAAGCCGGCGTCGATAGTGGCATTATTGGTTTTTGTTTGGTGATGTTTGGTGATTGCCGTGATATTTGATGGTATAACACGGACGTCGGAGGAGATGTGTCACGTGCATGTCACGCCTCGATGGATTTCTTCTTTTTTTAAAAAAAAGAAGCAAAAAACAGTCGACGTCTGGAATAAGCACCAGGCACATACCGGGCCCTCTGTCTAGTGTGTTTTTGCTTCTTTTTTTTTTTAAAAAAAGAAGACACTTCCCCTACGAACAACACCCTCGTGCGATCCTAAATGGTGTGCGTGTATCGGGGCCGGCATTGGGACTGGCTGGACTGGAAAAAATTTTGAAAAATAATTTTTTTTTTCAGGTCATCTTCATTATACAATAAAAATGAGTACTGTAATTGGTCTTTCATTTGGTAACAGCTCATCTTCTATCGCTTACGAAAAGGATGGCAAAGTAGATGTTATCGCTAACCAAGATGGTGACCGATCTATCCCTTCAGCCATTTCTTATGTGCATGGGGATGAATACCACGGACAACAAGCCAAAAATCAATTGATTCGAAACGCTAAAAACACTGTAATCAACTTCCGAGACTTCATTGGAGCTGATTACAAGCAGGTCGACCCAACCTACTGCCATGCTGCTGCTCATCCTATTGAACAAGGTGGTAAGGCTGCTTTCGAATTGAAGAAAGATGGTGAAACCGCTGAACAAATCCCTGTAGAACAAATTGCTACTAGACACTTTGATCGATTGAGAGAATCTGCTTCCGACTACTTGGGTAAGCCAGTTGATGGTGTTGTCTTGGCTGTACCAACAGACTTTAACGAAGAAAAGCGTCAAGCTATTGTAAAAGCCGCAGGTGATGCCAAATTGAAAATTCTACAAACTATTAACGAGCCAACCGCTGCTTTGTTGGCTCATGTTAGCAAAGAAGCCAGCGTGACTCCAGAAGACAAGATCTATTTGGTAGCTGACTTTGGTGGTACTCGATCCGATGCCGCAGTTATTGCCTCTCGAGGTGGTATTTTCACTGTATTGGGTACTCTTCATGACTATGAATTGGGTGGTGTCAACTTGGACGAAGCATTGGTTGATTACGTTGCCAAAGACTTTGAAAAACAATACAGCCTTGATCCAAAATCAGAAGCCCGGTCATTGGCTAAACTCAAAGCTGAAGCTGAAGCTTGCAGAAAGACCTTGAGTAACACCACCAGTGCCAACTTTGCAGTTGAATCATTGGCAGGTGGTTACGATTACCACACTACTATCAACCGATTGCGATTTGAATTAACTGGACGACAAGTGTTCAACAAGTTTGTTTCATTTGTTGAAAAAATGGTCAAGAAGGTCGAATTGGATGTGTTGGACATTGACGAAGTGTTGTTGGTTGGTGGTGTATCATCTACTCCAAAGATTGCCTCTTCATTGAGCGGTATCTTTGACGAAAAGACCAAGATTGTTGCTCCAACCACTGATGGTAAAGCCATTATTCCAAATGAATTGGTTGCTCGAGGTGCTGCAATTCAAGCTTCATTGATTGGTGAGTTCGAAGAAGACGAAATCAAGGAATCTTTGCAGCCAGTGGTAACTGTTGCTCCTCATACAACTACTCCAATTGGTGTATTACTAGACGACAAGTTTGAATCATTAGTAGACATTGACACTGCATTGCCAATTCGAAAGGTCAAGACCTTCACTGTGTCCACCGACAATGCGTTGGTTGGCGTGTACGAAGGCAAGGGCGAAATTGTTGAAAAGACTTTGGAAAAGCCTCCAAAGCAGGAAAACGGCAACGCTGACGACGACGAAGAGTCCGACTGGAGCGATGACGAAGACGACGAGCCTGAGGTTGTGCGAGAAAAGGTGTTGACTGCCGGCAAGAAGCTCTGTGAGCTGGCCATGAAGGGCGTCACCAAGGGCTCCAAGGTCGAGGTTGTCATTAGCATTGATAAAGAACTGAAGTTACAGGTAGCTGCACGAGAGCTGAAGAACGA
This sequence comes from Blastobotrys proliferans, assembly GCA_003707485.3. Lineage (NCBI taxonomy): Eukaryota > Fungi > Ascomycota > Dipodascomycetes > Dipodascales > Trichomonascaceae > Blastobotrys > Blastobotrys proliferans. The sequence goes on from PPJI03000015.1 coordinate 44,261, forward strand.
GGGTGTTGCCGTGCGAGGCGTCACCGACGCTTCTCAGGTCGCATAAACAGTGTTTATTGGGTAAATCATAGAGTAATAATATAATCACGTATCGCTGAGTCCCGCGCCGCACCATGTGCGGCTCGTCACCCTACCCCGTCCCACGTGCCACGTCTACTGTTTTTGCTTCTTTTTTAAAAAAGAAGAAGACCACCAGGAGGAATACTTTCTTCTTTTTCAAAAAAGAAGCAAAAACGGTGCCTGCGGCGCTGCTCCACTGCCATTACGTAAGCAGGTGCCGCGCCCGGCAAAAAAAATGTTCCCAATTTTATCATCACATCACACCAACCACACGACACTCGACACTCACTAGGAACAATGAGATCAGGCATCCCGCCTAACAGCAGAGTAGCGCCGCCACAACCACCTCCTCCGCCTCCACCACCACCCCCACAGACAATGCAACAGCAGTACAGTGGCGCTGCGGGAGCAGCAAAGGCTGGTGCCGCAACTGGAGCCAGTGGTTATGGGTATAGACAATCCAATACTGGCCATCCACCACCACCTCCTCCACCGCCTCCTCCTCCCCCTCCTCACCAGGGGTTCAATGGCCAATATAGCAGCGGTGGTATGCCAGCACCTCCCCCAGGTCCGGGCCCAAACGCTTTTTCTGGTGCACAGGCACCGGTCATGATGTCACAACAACCACCTGTAGAGTCAATTAGAAACGTGTGGAAGTGGAATTTCGAAGATCAGATGAAGGAGATCCGCCATATTGTTGAAAGATACAATCTGATTTCAATTGACTGTAAATTTCCAGGCATTGTGGCCAGACCAATCGGTAGTTTCAAAAGCACATCAGAGTACCACTACCAAACTCTGCGGTCGAACGTGGACATTTTGGAAGTGATTCAAGTGGGCTTGACGTTCAGTGATGAAGTGGGAAATCACCCAATTGGAACTGCTTGCACATATCAGTTCAATTTCAAGTTCAATTCAACCACCGACATGTGTTCGGCTGACGGCGTTGAACTATTGCGTCAAAGCGGAGTTGACTTTCTGAGGCATGAAAACGAAGGCATTGATCCGTTCGAATTTGGTGAACTGCTGCTATCAAGCGGACTGGTACTAAATGAAGACATCAAGTGGATCACCTATCATAGTGGCTATGATTTGGGTTACTTGCTGTCCATCATGTTAAATAAAGAGGTTCCAGTGGAAGAAAGCGGGTTTTTGGATACACTGACCAAATATTTCCCAAACGTATTCGACGTTAAATTCATCGCCAAGGTAATGGGCCTAATACAGCAGCATAATAAAGGATCATTACTGGACGTTGCCGAAGACTTGAATATCCGGCTTCCACCAAACGTCATGGCTAATAACAACACCAACGGATTGAACCAGTCCGGTGTAGATTCGTTACTAACGGATGGTATTTATTTTGAGCTGCTAAGAATATTCGGTATGGAACAAATCCGATACTTTAATGGATTCTTGTTTGGCTTGGGCGAGAATCCGGAAGATTTGGACTCTGTAATTGCAGCAGCTACTGCCGCAGCTAAGGATACTACTACTACTACAAATGCATCATCATCATCTACAACTGCCACGTCGGCAGCAAGCATGTTTCAATATGGCAAAATGGGTGGTGGCGTATAGCGCGATAGAATATGAATAATTATATAATGCACATAACGGTTAAAAAATGATGTTTATTTTTCGTGCGGCTCACCAATGAACCAAGCTCAAGCTAGCTCAAGCAAGCGAAACCGCCTAAATGCAAAAAAAAAAAAAAAACTGTCTTGCCTTGTCTTGTCTTGTCTGCTTGTTTCTGCACCAAACGGTGCTGTATGTAAGGAAAAACGGTGTGCACAAGACAAACTTCCAAACAACGAACCATGCAATTGGCTAATTTTGGGTGTATTTTGCATTTTAATAACAGTTACTTGGGAAATGGGGACAAGCAAGACAAAGTTAGACAGACCCATCACCGTTGGTTCGGAAGTTTTGGACCAGGGGGGTGGGAGTAAACAAAGAAGATCATGTCACCTCTGGTGGACATTGGCACCTGGCAGCAAACTGTAGTGTTCTGATAAGCTGTTTTGTAATCTCATGTACGTTGTCAATTCAATTGGTGTATGTTTGCACATGTTACACTTTGTCTGTTATGCCTGCCCCGCTGTGGGCTCGCTGTCTCGCTTGATATAAAAAGATAGTCCGACCCCCCGCTTTTGTGAAAAGCCATTTTGTAAATTTTTGTAAACAAAACAGAAAAACAGTTGTAAACTCGTCTAGTGTCAATTTTTTCGTGATACACCTGGATCAGGCAATCATAAACGTCACTTAAGGTAACGTACCTCCCCTCCCCTCCAAAAAGCCAATTGACACATTAAAGAGGCTTAAAAACCAAAAACGCTTGAGTGTGCAAGAGTGTGGTGCGTGGTGCGCATTACGATGCATGCATAACCAACCAACCTACAGATTAAGTTGGAAAAACAAAATCAAATCTGAATCAACTACGGGATCTTCAGTTTCTAAATCTGTGCCTTTTACTTTTTTTCTCAAGTGCAGGAAGAAAAAAAAAATATAAACAATAATAATTACAACCTGCACAGGTGAAAAAAGGGCAGGTGGGATTTAATTCTTCATTTTATTCTTTCTCCTTTTTTTCTTCCTTTATTGACATTGAATTGTCAAAATACAAACAATGACAGGTCAACATGATGCCAGTTTTATAGGCAGCAGAAATCATTCATTTCGAAATTCGATACGGAATACTTTTCATTATAGAGATAAATCGTTAAATTCAACACATAAACGGACAGGATCAACAAACTCGACAAGTCTAACTGCAACCATTTCTCCTCCTATTCCAAATGGTGATATCACCCCTACAGGATTAAGCTATAGAGGCCATCAGCGTACGAGGAGCGGCAATGTTATAAATAACAACCCCAATCCTGCAAGTCCATTACCACTAACACCAAACATTCCCCAAATGGAGAACTACAATTCACCAGAATTCGACCCCAAGAAAGACTCCAAATCCAAACGGTCAAGAAGCTCATTACTGAAAGCCCCTCCAATGAAGGATGTATGGTTAGATGATGACGAAGATGAAGATGTTACGATTACTTATGAAGTTCAACGAAATAACTACAATTACAGCAACTCTTACGACTCTAATAATGACAATACCAAGAAACGGTCCAATACTGCCAATAGCACTACCAATGTACTAGGAGGTTTAAGAAGATTTGGCTCACAGAAACGTTATGAAAAGCCTTCGACTCCACCACCTCCACCACCTTCATCTGTTCCAATAATTAACCACGGACCTCCACCAATTGATACGTCCAAAACGTCTCCACCCAGAAATAGACCTGCAGGTGGTTATCACAAGCACAGTTCGTCAAAAATCTCCTTGAGCTCGATAAAATCATCCAACCACTCGCGATCAAGCTCAAAACGAATTTTCAGCTTTATGCATCGATCGGATTCTACGTCTGGTCAAAAGATTGAAATATCTGCTCCTTCTAATTTTAAACACACCAACCACGTTGATGCAGACTACTTAAAAGGTAGTAGCTCGGATAAGGAGTTGATTAGATCGACATCACTGCGAGGGGTAGTCGGCTCCCCAACTGTACGTGAACAGCTTGGAGGTGGTGCCCCCGCACACCCTAAGAGATCCCACAATCACAAGCATGAGGATTCTTTGGGCTCGTTTGTTTCACAAAGTACAAAGTCAACTAACCGGCCAATTTCTTCGGTAAGCAGTGTGTACGGCAGCACTCCAGTTACCTCTGGTAGCCCAAGCCCTGCTCTGTCCAATTACAAGCATCAAAACGTGGATAAGAAAATCTCGGTCGAGAGCTTTGGTTCCTGGGCAGCCTCACCTAACAGTGGAGACTTCCTAGAGCAGCAAAAGTGGCTATTGCATTCTACAGACTCTCAAACTAGTTTCCAGGATTCCTTGGTCAACCGAAGCTATTCGCAGGCCTATAATTATTCCGGAACTAGTCTGAACAACGCTTACGCATGCTATTCACCTAACCCGAATGCAACTGCAGCGACAACTGCCACTGCCACTGCCACCGCTACTGCAACGCCCAATGACCAAATGCAATGGGTCAGTGGTAGTGTTGAAGAACGTCGATCAGTGCTTTTGCCAGCTCCAAACCTGCCAATGACTGCTGAAAAGTTTCATAACCGTAACATCGTGCCACTTACAAATTCGGTGACTGGGGCAAGCGTCGCTGCCACCAATCTGCACATGACGAGTGGGCAAATGTTACACCACACGGCTTTTCAGAATTCAAACAGTCCATTGATTTACAACAGTAGTAGCAACAATAGCAGTAGACGCGCCCTGGGCAAAGTTGATGAGACCAATGAAGATTTTGAATGGTTTTGATGATATCAATGCCCATTGTATAGTATAATTGTATAATAATTTATTAGACTCCCAACAACACACACCGCACGCACCAAAAAATCACCCACCACTCCAAAATACTTCATCAAAATCATGAGCAAAGAGACGGAGGATCGTCTAACCCAGCTACAGACATGTCTTGATCAATTGATGAAACAGTTCTATTCGTCGCTAAATCATGTAAATGAGACCCATGGCTTCAAACAGCTCGGAGACGAGCCAAAGGCTAGCGATCCTAATGTCCAAGAAGCGACCGAGGAAGAACAGCAAAATACAACTACAGAACTAGCGCGAGACGTGGTGCTCAAGACGCAGCAGGTGGAGAATCTGATTGATTCATTGCCCGGAATTGCGTCTACCAAGCAGGATCAAATCGAGCGGCTGAAGAAGCTGGAGGAGGAACTGCAGGCAGTTGAAAAGGAACGACAGGACGTGCTGAAGGAAAAAGAGCAACTACTGGACAGATGTGATGAATTGATTCTACAGGTGACGCGAGATAAAGTGGAAATAGATCGCGAGCCTATTTTGTAGTGTTTACGGGAATAACCTTTATGACCTCGTTTTTTGCATTGGCCATGTCAATCATGGCCTCCAACGCTTTAATAAATTCCGACTGTGCATCTCTCAGACTGGACGGAGCGAGGATTCCAAACATGGCAATGGGGTCCTTGGCCTCTTTATCGTAGACTAGTTTGCCTTTTTGGACGGTTCGAGCCGCTTTTACTGTTTTTTCGTCGTACATGTCTGACCCATACCTCTGATTCCGCTCGTTGGCGTAGTTGGCACGAGCCAAGTCGAGGAAGCCCTAACCACAAAACACACGTTAGTCTTTGTCGTGCCTCAACAACTTACCGCTGAGAGCTTTTCCGACACGATCCGTTGGTACTTCTGGTACACGTCAACCTTGTCCAGCACGTTTTCCAAGTTGTCGTCGTTCATCATGTCATCGAGTGGATCAAGCGCTGCAAGTTCAAAAGACAACAACGACAAGCCGAATGACAAGAACATCGGCGATCTCAAGCTCTCCGACAAGAGCGTCAGAATCAGGCCCACGGTCATCAACAAGAGCCAGTATGTGTACTTTCCGTTCGAGAAGCTGGGTAAATAGTCAATTGCATTACTGTGTCGTCTACTGTTTTTGCTTCTTTTTTAAAAAAGAAGGACACCACCGGGAGGCGAAACGTCTCCTTTTTTCAAAAAAAGGAGCAAAAAACGGTGCCTGCGGCGCTACTCCCCACTGTCAACTGTTTTTGCTTCTTTTTTAAAAAAGAAGAACACCACCAGGAGCGCCATGTCTTCTTTTTCCAGAAAAAAGAAGCAAAAAGCGGTCGAACGACCCTGAGCCGCACCATCGCTGCGTAACCGGCATACTCTCGAAAACACCCAAACTATCCTTCAATGCACTTTCAATACAAGAGCAATATACTCAATTGACCTCATAGAATCGATGTATAGTGATCGTCGTTTCATATCATGCAGTTTTACCTGTTTTCAGACCCCCAAAACGACTACCCCCAAGGCGGTATGAGATTTACGCGCATAGGCGTATATCACAGTCCTAGCTGGTTGAGAGGCAGGACCTCAATTTACACAGAAAGCACTAGCTAGAACCCTTATACCCACGCCTTTTACTTCTTTTGGGCGTTGCCAAAAGAAGCAAAAAGCGGTCAATTGGCCGCATCGTCCACTGTTTTTGCTTCTTTTTTAAAAAAGAACGCCCGCCGCAATAATCAGTTTCATAAATTAGATATATAATATTATTTTAATTACAAACCGTCGATGTCGCTTGGATCGACCTCGTTGCCCTGTTTATCTACAAATCGGTCGGCAGACTCGTGGACAGTTTGGATCTCAATCTTGCCCTCGGCAACCAACTTGGCAACCTCGTCAGAGTCCAATTCCTTGCCATCTGCATCTCGATACACTACCTTTTGCTCCTGGCCAAGTAATTTCGTAGACACAACCTCTCCTCGCACCGTCAACTTCTTTTCGTCTTCAGGGGTTTCAGAAATCAGCCCGTCACTTGCAGGTTCGGCACCAGACTCTGAATCTTCTTCACTATCCTCCTGGGGTGATGAGTCTTGGTTAACTTCTACAGATTCGTCCTGGGTTTCTGGTTCGGCAGTCTTGTCGGCTTCGGCAGTTTCCACGGCTGGAACATAGTCGTCGTACTGCTTATAGTCGTCCAAAAAGATTGGACAATCGAAGTCCATATCCAGGAACTTGCTCTTTTCACACAGTTCCTTGGTCCATTTGTCACCATAGATCAATGGGCTGTACCACCAGAACCATCCGACAGCACTGCCAAAGAAGAGAACAGTAAGGGTAGTGTTTACGAACTTGTTACGAATCAATCGAGCAATCAAGAATTCCCAGAATTGAGCCAATGCCAAGATTCCAAAGTACAACGATCCCAGGTAGTGATGCAAGAACAACTGTCGCACCATCAAGTACGATGGGAAGTAGTGCAGGGCCCATCCCAGCAAGTACGAGCCAAAGTGCGTGTCAAACTTGGAGTAGTGAGCATCGTTAGCAAAGTCTTGGTAGCCCCGTTGCCATCGCAACACCCACACAATCTTCCACAATACATAAGCCCCAATCAAGGCAGTCATTGTCCACCAAACTGGGCCATTGCCTAGCAGGTAGATCTGTCGGTGATCCTTACCCCAGAAGTTGATACCTCGTTTCATCAGTGGCCATGATTCAGGTCGCGATTCCCATGCATGGGTCTCAGTCAAACCTGCATTGACTCGCCACATGACTTGGTTGAGTTCGATGAACTTTTCCCAGAACGATGGAACTCGGTACGTGACTCGTTCGGTGGTTTCGTCAAACATTGGGTGGTAGTTTTCTTCGACATACCACAGAGTGTTTGGCAAAGTACCTCCCTTGATACAGGTTACTTCTTGTTGTTCGTAAGCCCATTTTGGCAGCTTGACATTGTGAGAAAATAGTGTACATCCAGTCAAGGTGTGGACCAATCTGAACTTGGTTTGCAAGGTTCGTACTCGTTCTCGAGCAACACCCTTTTCCGACTTCTTTTCGACAATTTCAACTCTAAAGTTATCGTTGGCGTCACCTTCAAAACCTTCGTAACCGTAACATGACACCTCGTTTTGGTGTTCCTGTTCGGAGATTGGAGGTCTGTGGTCGTGACTGTGCAGTCGTCGTGAAGTCATCTTGTGTCGGAGTCGAACAACTGCTCCATCTTCGAGGAAGACTGGAGGACTGGATTCGAATGGGTTCTCTGGAGCAGTGATGTTTTCAATGACCCAAACGTTATTTTCATCCTTGTGAGGATACAATGTGATTTGCTGCTGTTTGGAACCGGTTTCATACATGTGATTGTGCGAGTGCAAGTAACCACCTTGAGTGTTTACATGTCTCAAACTAATCTCACTGCCAAACGCAACGTCTGCTGGAACATTACCATGAAGCTTGGAGTGTTGCAAAGTAGCCTGGAACTCTGGAGACAAGAACGAAGCACCATCTCCGTCGTTAACCAAACAGATAAAGTGCAAAGCAAACATCAAAATGTAGAAAGTAGCTGGAACACCAATCAAAAAGGCAGCTCGGGCCATGAAATGCTTGGTGAACTTTCGTGGGCTAATGTTCAAGTCACCTACTAACCACCACAATTGGTACAAGGTCATGAAACCGACCCAACCAATGGTGAAAAGGCCAACCCACTTGGATGAAACAGTAGCACCCAAACCAAGACCGGTCAGGAACAAATATCGGAACCAGTCTCTGGTGAAGGCAACCTCGTTTTCGAACTTTTTGAATGCATATGCAGTAATAGCAACAAAGAACAAGAGCGGGGAGTCCAACAAGATCAATCGCGATTGGGTGGTGAGTGCATTGTCAATTGTGACCAGCAATGCACCAAAGAAAGCAATCAACGACCTGCAGCCTGATGCCTTTAGAGTAGCATACGACAGCATGATTGTCAAGATACCCAATGTAGCAGGGAGCATTCGCATAGCTACATAAGGCACGTTGTTGACTACGTAGTCCAAGCCAATGGTCTTGAATTCGAATTCTCCGTCATATCCTGCAAGATAACCTACGACTGCATACAGCATTTTGGCCAATGGAGGATGCACATCCATGAAAAATCTGCCAATAATGTATTTTCTAGCAAACCCACCAAAGTGGACTTCATCAAATACAACCGATTGAGGTTGGTACAGTTTCCAGTATCGAACTGCACATGCTACCAACGTGACGATTGGCAACAGAGTGCGGTCTAATTTCGAGGCCAAACTCCGGTCCTTGGACTGGGTTGGAGGCACCTCGGTGGTTCTAAAAGTCGATTTTGCAGCTGTGGAAGCAGCAGCAGCTGTCTTGTCGTTCCACTTTTCCGAAATACTGCCCATGATGTAAAACGATGAGTGAAAAGGGGAAGATGGACTCTAGAATTGTGAGTTGAGTGTCGTGTCGTGTTTTATATTTTTGGTGTGGAAAAAAAATGATGTATGCGTTGGATCTTTTTTTAGTTTACAGGGTGGCTTCTGGCGTGGCTTTTGCTGGCTTTGCTGGCTGGCTGGCTGCGCTTTTCAAACAAATACAGGGGCGCCGGCGTCGTCGACGTGTTTTGTTGCGTGTTTCGACTTTGGCTTGTACTCAAGACAGGATGTGAAGTCGTATTTTTATATATAAGTTTTGTAACAGAACAGGTAGTGGCCTAGTTGGGCTGTAACAGGACGGGTAGTGGCCCAGTTGGGCTGTAACAGCGCTTAGCTTAGCTAGCGATCGTGAAGCGTTCAAACACGAGGCTGGCGATCGACGTCCTCAATAGGTCAATAGATAAATATCATAAATACATAAATACACTGCACTAGTCTACTCTAGTCTAGTCGACGCCGTTGAATATCCACACGCCGCCGTCGTTTTCATCCAGAATCTCGGCCAGCTCGCTCATCTCTTCAGCATTAGGATTCCAACCAAGTTTGGAGTGGACGCGTACATGAGACAGATTCGGCAGCTTGTCATCCAAGATGGCAAGCGAAATGTCATCTGCATCGATTTTCCTGGCTTGTCCTAACGATCCCGATGAGTCGAGCGTGAGATACTTCAATGGATGGGGTATGATGGTGCCAAACTCGTCCTGCGGGAGGTTGGGCTTTGCAAACATGTATCGAGAAATGTAATCCACAGACACTGTCAGCGATCGCAATTTTGGACACAGTCGAAAGACCGTATCAAAGGTATTAGGGCGCAATGCTGGTAGTGGATACAGCACTCGCAAGCTTTGTAGATGGCTGCCCAGTCGAGTGGCAAGGCTCCGAACAGAGTCTGAATTTACAAATGGACAGTGACTTATCGTCAGATGCGTAATCGTACTAGGGAACCGTGTTGCCTTGAGAAACTCGTTGGAAATACCTCCTGACAACCCCAAGTTCCATATGTTTTCGGGCCATGTGATGCCATCGTAGTCCTGGCAAAACACCGAAGACCTGGGGAAATCCAGCCGTTCCAGTTCTGTAGCATTGGCAATGGCCGAAAACAGGATTCGCAAATCCACCGTCTCAGACACCAATGACAGATCCAAGTCCTTTAGCTTTTTGCAGTTCTTGAGAGCAATAAGCGGAGCGTAGCCAAAACTGGTCTGTGGAGCAATAAATACTTGTAAAGATGCATTGCATCGTCGCAATACCTTTGCCAACGATGACGGTTTGCCGGCCTGGATGATGTTTCGCAGGTCCAGATGCTTAACCAAAAACCCCAAGTTTGATTTATTGCCTAGTGCTTCCACAAACTTGGAGTAGTTTTTGGCCGTAAGTAACGGCTGTTTGTACAGATGCTCAATGCCGACTGAGTACCACGACTTGCACACATACAGTATTTGCACTGAAAATTCTTCAGGGCCCATGCAGTCAAAGATCAGGTCCAGGATTTCTGGAGGCAAAAACACACTGGTCATGGGAATACGGCCACCTAGAATCTTCATTTTCTGTTCCCATTCACGAGTTAGTTGTTCCAATTCCTGCCGTCTCTTGTGTTCAAAATGCTGTTTTTCAATTTCATTAAGTTCTGTTAGATCAATACTGCTGTCCGAATCATCCGCATAGATTTCTTTGATTATCGTTTGGGGGTCCTTGGCTTGCACTGGTTCACTTAAAGTGGTTTGCTTGAGTTTTTTCTCCAGCTGCAGTTTTCTGCGTTGTCGTCTTGTCAGTGTTGACCGTTTACGGTGGTGCTGGTGCTGGTGGTTGTGACGTTGCTGTGTCGGCGACGACGATTTGAAGTGCTGCTGCTGCTGGTGTTTGTCTTGCTGCTCCTCTAGCTCGTCCACTACTTCTTGCTCAGAATCTGACTCAGACCCCGATGAACAAGATTCGAATGCTGCTGCTGCTGCACCGGCAGCTCCTGCACTGGCTCGTCGCTTGGGAATATATCGTATAGACACTTTCGGTGGTGGTTGAACTTGGTCCTCGCCGGCCTGAGTCTGAGTCTGAGCTTCACCCTCAGGAATGATTGCAGTGGACGGTGTGGAATGCCTTCGAAACCTGGTGTTTGCCCGCTTTTTGGGCAACTTCTTGTCTTCAAAATGCTTATGGCTAACATCGATTTCGTCGCTACTGTAGTCCTCTATGGCGTCTTCTACATGCTCAATTTCGTACTTGTAACCAAAAAACTCAATTGTAGAACTAGACCGTCGTCTAGGAGGAACCCTGAACTCGCCCAAGTGGAGGTCCTCTCCGCCATTGTCGTCCTGTAAACTCTTTTCCGAATGGCTCTGACGTCTGCGAGTAGTGCCATGGCGCTCATGATGTCTACTATATGACGGCTTACGAGATACCCCCTTGAAACTACATTTATTGACCATCGTGAGATAATACAAAATGGTGTGGGGGAAAAGGAGACACGGACTGACCTTCAACTATATAAAATATCTAGCTAGCTAGCACCCCCAACCCCACATTCGTTTAGATTGGAACGAATATGCCATCTAATCGCGTGCTGTGCTGTGTGGCGGCGCTGCAGCTCTCATCCCCCACCTCTTCCTGTGACTGCACAACGCACAAGCTCAACCGGTGGCTGTCTTCTTTTTTAAAAAAGCGAAAACAGTAATCTGTGTCCAACCCTGTGGGCATTTGCGATGGATGGACAATGTGGGGTCTACGAATGACTGGTCTCGCTACTTTGGGTTTTTTAAAAATATATTTTGGAAATTCAATACAATTTGTACACATGATAGAATTATATCAAAAAGCAGTCTCGAATCGAAAAAAGCCAATCTCAAAAACACACATCAATAATCAACTACACTGGTCTTTGTACTTTGCATTAATGAACAAGGACTCCTTAAATCCATCTACTCGGTATTCCAACACTCAACATAGCATTATCAACATGTTTTAATCTGTTTGTTTCAATTGACTCTCCCCTTCTCAATCCCACTATTTAATATTCGCTAATTCAATCGGTTGGTAGAAGCATTTATTTGCTATAAAACTTGTTAGCGTCCCAATTGCAATTGTATCATCAACTTACCTTCTAGCTCTAACCTTTCTTCTCTTTCGTTTCAATCGTCTAACTCTCTTCTTTCTCCACTTAGCTCTCATCTTGGATAGTTTGACCTTTCTGAGATGTGTTTTGAGGGTGAGGAAAAGAAGAAGAGTAAAAAGACCACTGTTTGAGCAAAATAAAGGCTCGCGTGGGTGGTGGGCCGCGCCGCATGGGCTGTTTGGCTCGCTTGAAGCGCGCGTTCTGAAAATTACAGGGCGAATTCCCCTTCGCCTGCGCACTCCTCTGCTCCCAATTGGTTTTTTGGTGGTGTGACTGCTTTAGTGGCTTTTCTTTAATGTTCTTTAGGGCTTCGTTCGAACAGCAGCAGCGCTACGCTTGCTAGTAAGCACAGCAGGCACCAGGCAGGCAAAGCAAAGCAGTAGTTAGTTAGTTAATTAGTTAGTTAGTTATAGTTGGCGTTGGTATCAGATACGCAGGCAGTCATCTCCGGTTCCAGTTCCAGTACAGTACGCTACGCTACCAAGCCACAAGCTACAAGCAATTATTCTTCTGTCTTGAGCCAAAACCCGGTAATTATGCTAATTTAGTCCGATGTCTTTGAACTCGACGCCGCACGGTGATAGTGGCTGTCGGTTGGTCAGTCGGTTAGTCGGTATCAGGGTCTTCCGACTGTGCGACGTAACGACGCGGTGAAGACAGAATATGCCAATCGAAAAGGAACATAAATAAGCGATTGAGAAGGTTGTTCTTGTTCCTGTGATGGCGATGATGCTTTGGAACCAGTATTTTGATTATGGCTTTGATCCCCAGGATCGCCACGATCCCCATGCTCTTGCTTCCCCTGCTGTTGCTGCTGCTGCTGCTGTTGCTGCTTTTCCATGCTTTTCCAGATAGTATACAGTTCGGTTCGAAGCAAGTTTTCATTTTCAACCATCCGACGAGTCAGCTGGTTGATCTGTGTATGCATGGTGTTGACTTTGTAACTCAGTTGTTGAACCTTCCGCTTCAACTCGTCACGGTCGTCTTCAGAAGGACCGGTGCCAAGCTTGTTCAACCCTCGTCCAACTTCTAAGATAATATACAACAGAATGTTAAAATTCGTAACCAGTTTTGAGCCTGATGATAATTGATCTCTAGAGATTCTCAAAACTGCAGCTCCTATTATCGGTGTACACATGAATATTGCCAGTGAAATTCCCGATCTTTTTCGATTGTAATAATTCCATGCTCCTTCTCTTATGGTCCAGATAACCCATGAAACTGCTAGCAATAATAATGAGTCGGTCATGAAAACTCCAGCATGTTCACCTATGATAATAGCCGTAGCCGCTGGAAGTAATGCTAATAATAGTGGTAGCAGTGGGCCAACCCCTGTTTCACCGCCACCATCCAATATCAACGACGAACCACCCGAAGACCTCGTTTCTTCTTCCTCGTAAAACTTATCCAGCTCTAGATTTTGGTTACTGTTGTTCGGCAATGTCGGTTTTCGAACGGACATGTCTTTTAGATTGCCGAATGTTTCAAAATGTTGAAAGTGCAAGTCTTGTCGGTAGCTTGATAGTTTCCGGAACGTGATGCACCCCACAAGACATACGGATAAAAGGGGGGAAAGAACAAGAAAAAAAATTCAGACCATATATTAAAGATTCACATGTGAGAATATACTAAAAAAATTTTTAATCACGTTTCCAACGTACCTGTTGAGGTTGATATGCATAATAAATTCCTCCTACTCCAAGCATTGTATTCCATTGATCAATGTAACTAATCATCGCGGTAGTGATGGCCATCTCTCGTGATACTTTGCTTTCATCAACCTTAATAGTGAATCCTTTACTACCGTTGATGGTAACCTTTGCCACTCTTTCTCGAATTTCGCTTTCCTTTTCACCCAGATTATGAACCCGCTCCATATGTTTTCCCCTGGTTGTCCATTGATAAGTCGCACCATCCGCCAATTCAAACAACCGATAGCTGTCAATAGCATCAACTCTATGCCCGACTACGTGCCAACCCAATTCAAAATTATCGCGCTTCTGCTTGATTAATAAAACATTACTTCTTAATCCTGCACGGATGGTGGCGGTTGGCTTCTCTTCTCCTTCTGTGTAGAACTTATACGCTCCTTTAACCGCCCGTGATCTGACCATTGAATAGAGTCGCTGGTTCACCAGATGCTTGGGATTAGCGTCGTCGTAAACATCGTACACTTTCATTCCCTTCCCGAATTCTCTTCTGATGGTGTAGGAGTGGATATCATCGTTGTCATCGTCGTCGTCGTCAAATTCAACGATGTTTGGCACATAGCGACTGGACTGCCGATGAGGATGGAATAACACAGCCTTGGCAAGCACGATAGGTCGCAAAACAGGGGATAGAACCAATTCTACGGGCATTTCTATTTAATCAGGAATAAGCGCTGGTGGTTGGGGGTTTGGAAGCTTGATGTCACAAAAACAAAAAATGCATGTCGTCACAACTCTGCCCGAACCCACCCCAAGCGCCGAGGCACTGTTTTTGCTTCTTTTTTAAAAAAGAAGAAACGTACGCTTAGGGTCATATCTTCTTTTTCCAGAAAAAGAAGCAAAAAGCGGTACACGCTGGGGGTGGGACGCCGCGCCGCAACTCCTGCGGCTCAGACATTGATTGATATCTAAACCGATCTCAGACAACTTCGTCAGACTACCTGTTATCAAACTACAATAGGCTTAAAAACCTACAGAAATAAAAGCTTAGCAAAAAAGATTAACCTCAAAGCCTCAGGACGGATTTGAACCATCGATCTTTGCATGACCAATTTTAGGAATTATACAAGTGCAACGCATTAACCCCTATGCTACAGAGGCGGGAAATTTACAAGCGGGAAATTTTTTGAGTCCTATATAAACCACAGGTCAGTAGCTGAAAAAGGCGTTTTTCGCGTTTTTTAAGCGCCAGAGAGCCTGAATTGATGAAATAAAAATTAAATATCGTTATTGATGGCATAGAGGCTTGATATATGTGCGAATTGAGGCTCAATGTTACGTATGCGAGCATTTTTGGCACTTCGACCAGGACATGAATCCGGTGAAACCTTTGAAAAATGGATAGAGTTGAGAGATAATATTAGAAATATCTCATGCAAAGCGCTTCAGGCAAAGATCGGTCACGGGACTTGGATAACACAACTTCCTACATCAAGTATGATCTAAAGAATGGCCCCGACGGTGTGAGCGGCGCCCCTGTATCTACAGAACATGGACCGATGTGACTGATGGTATGTCTTATAATTTTATTGATACACAGAGACAAAAGGGTACAACTAAATATGGAAGCACATGGCACATATCGAGTAGCATAGCCCCTATTTTTTATTGTAACTATATCAAACTAAACACCAGACATAGGTCCCACCGGTTGTCCAAGCAAATCCTTTAATATACCCCAGATTGTGTCACCAATGATTGGCAATGCATCACTGTTCAAACCATTGCTTAGATTGTCAGTGGATTTGCATCCAGACGGCACAGGTTCGCCGTCATACAACGATCTCAACCACAATACCCCGTCTGGAACGCCAAGTGCAGCTTCAGAACCATGCTCTGATAAGTGGTCCTTGTGAAATGTAATGCTAGAGCCTTGTGAGCAGAATTGATCATACAAATCTTCCACTGCAGAAGCAACCACAATTTCATCCGACATTGACTGGTACCACATCATTGGAATCTTTGGGGCCGGTGCACTTTCCATTGAGTTTTCGTCTAGAATCTTTTTGACTGTAGGGTTGGTCAACAATTCTTCTCCAGACTTTGTGTATGACCAGAGATCCTGACCAACAAATGACAATATATCAGTAACCAAACACTGGCTCTTGACCTTGTTGAATGCATCAGCTTTTTCTGGAATCAACTCGCTTTCAATGACCTTTTGCATTTCTGGGTATTCTGCAGAGAGCCCAGCAATTGCAACAGGTAAAAACCCAGTAAATATACTCTTGTTGTCCTTCTGAGCGATCTTGGTCAGGTTCACGACCAATCCACCCATGACGACACCCGCAATATCGACTTCTTTTGCATACTTGTCATGCAGATAAGCTGCCCAACCAGAAGGGACAGTACCCCCACTATACCCCCAGATTGTATTCACAGCGTCCTTTTTAACACCAGTAATTTCTTCGGATTGGAGCACTGCACGAATTGAATCCAATGCTGCATGTGCTGCTTGAGTTGCTGCAGTGAAAGCTGCTTTTGGGCCCTCGTAGTCAGGAGCTTGAACAACATATCCCTGGTTTAATAAAACATCGATGATAGCGAGCTCGGCTTGACTTACGATCCCATCAGGGTTAGACTCAGCTTGTAGTACATAAGATGGCTGGCAATCCCAGTCAGCAGCATCCATTGCAATATTGTATGTTACCAACCGACTGAAATTGGCATTGTATGGCACTAGGACAGAAGTGGTCGTATGTTCAGGGTCACCAAAAGTATCGGAAGTACGGTACATTATTTGATAAGCACCAGCTAAATTTTCCTTGAGGAACAGCAATCCTGGAGGCTGAGGGAAGCTTCGTGATTTCAATATTGACCCCAATGGCTTATCTTCCCATCCAGACGGTGGGTTGTACCAGGGGTCATCGGAAGGTTTAACAGGTCCATCTCGTGCCAAGAGTGGAACGGCTGCGGCTTGATACAAGCTTATCGCCAATGCGAGAATGCTCACAAATATTTTCATATTTGAAGGGGTTATTCAAATTAATGAGTCTACTTCCAATCGGTGACCTATTTACATAACTATATTTATATATATATCTAGTTAGTTCGGATTGCCGTTCGTGAGGGGAACCTCTTCCGGCACCTACGAGGAGCTGCAGGAGCTGCAGGTGAATGTTGAACAAGCCTTCCTGAAACCATCGTTGCTAAGCGTTTGAATTCAAAACCCGAGACGAGAGAGGGGGTTAAGATGAAATGGTGGAGTTTCTCAATAATATTGTGGGGTATGGACATTCCTGAATTTCGGCAGTTTCGGAGGCAAAAAGTGTTATCTCGTGAAAGGATGTATAGTTATCGTAGTGGAGCACCGCATGCAATAAAATGGTGAATCAGGGATCCTTGGGCAACGACGGAGCTCCTTTTTACTATTGCGAATAAAAGACACTGTTAAGACTAATTAATCAATATTGGAGCTCCGCTCAATGGGAGCTCTATACAAGATGTATTAAAACTAATTATTAGTACAAGGTACGTGGTCCGATAGGATCTCCGAACGAGTCCAATAGCAGGTTGCATCTGGGTCAAGAGCAGGTTTGCCGTCGAATCTATCTTTCATCCAATTCTACGAAGCCGTTTTCGTTCAATACTTCGACAACAGATGACAGTCCCCAACAATCCTTCTCCTACCTCGGCATGGTAAATGAATTGGGTTATCTCATCGATGATTGTTGAAAGTGGGCCCTTGTTCACTGCCTTGGCTACTTTGTCAATCTTGGGTACGAAACAACCGACATCTGCACCAATGACGTCCAAATCCGAGTAATAACTTGGCTGTACAATAAGACAGAGAACTTCATTTGAAGCAAGTTGGTAAAGAATTGATCAATTCATAACGAAGTGGCATGCATTTGAGGGGCAGGGCGTTCTGGATTTTTTTACTCGCGGATCCTCTCCTGATGTCAAGACAGTTTCAATTGCATAATCTTAGACCTGATGGGCCTCATGCTTGTAGACCCTGTATATAACCGCCATTTGGCCAATTCCCAAGGCATAGATCCAATATTATGTGTATTTAGTACCTTACCTTTATTTCAGGGGCCAGTTTTGTAGCGATCGATGTGTCCGACACCATAAAAACCTAATCGTGATGTCAAAACAATCGTCGGCAACCGAGGTTTCATATGGAACTTGAAAACATCTTGGTCTTCCAAATCGACGCACAAGTGGGGTATGATGATCAGCAGTGATCCGGCCATTTCCATTGGGTATTCTCAACTGTTCCTACCGTCTCACGGGCAATTTCCGTGTGACCTTATTATTGCTATCCTGGCCCAGAAACAGCTGGTCGTTTCACCAATATCGGTTTTTGGACTCAATCCGTTAAAATTTGATTGCCGGCAATGCTCAAGGTAGTTGGTTCGTATGTGGATGCCAAGTTGCGATAAGGACTAGAAGCATTTCTGTTCTGTAATCAGAGTTTCGGCCCCGCACACGAATTGCATGCCGTATTCGAACCGTACTCTAAAGCGTGCGTTACGGGCATAAAAGCTGCATTCATGATTAAAGCCGAACCATCTCTTCTTTTTTCAAAAAAAGAAGCAAAAAAAGAGAACAATTCAAGAATCATAATTAATCTATTTGAGGGGCTTTTGAAACTTTCCTCCTTTCTCGATTGACAAAACAAAGACTAAACACCGTTAATAAAGGTAGATAGGCTTGATATTTGTGCAAATGGAGGCTCGTAGGTGAGCAATTTGCAGGATCCAGTGCGGCGCCCCTGTACACGGCGGAGCCACTGTTTTTTGCTTCTTTTTTTAAAAAAAGAAGAAAGCCACCTGAAAGCACACTAACCAGGCTGTTCTATTTACATAGTTATTGATCAATCTTTATCAGACGCACTCTTGAAGTAGTTTCTGTAGTACCACCGCAGCTCCTCGATGCTCTCCAGAATGTCTGCTCTTGCCGTGTGCTGATTTGACTTTTGAGGTATCTGAGCCATTAGTTTTGGATTATGGCGTTTTCCTATTTCTTTCACTGTGGATACGTCGACCTGCCGGTAGTGCAGGTAGTCGATCAGCTTTGGAAACTCTTTCAATAGGAATATTCGATCCTGGTGGATTGAGTTACCGGCTAGAATGCCCTTGCCCTTGGGCACATGCTTCTGCAGATATGCCAGCAGCTCATCCTGTGCTTGGTCCAGAGTTTTAGACGACTTCAGCACCTTTTGCGTGAGGCCTGACCGTCCATGGTGGTCGATACACCATTCGTTCATATTGTCCATTACTTCCTTAGGGTAGTGAATGACCGCTTCGTATCCGTTTGGCTCGATCAAGTTCAGGCTATCGTTGGTTAGTAGACAGCAGATTTCAATGATATGGTCCTTGTTGGAATCAAGACCCGTCATTTCGCAGTCAATCCACACAAGAGGCGGTTCGGAGTGTTTTTTTGACATGATGATATTGGACGATGCGGCTGGCCTATATACTCGATACGCTGGGAAACCCTTTGGACTGTAGTGTCTAACTTGTCTTAAGGTCCTTAACATCGGCGCTCTTAAGTTCTGTTGTTGAAATTTTCTTCCGCGGTAGGCCCGCTTCACGGTCGGCGATCAGATGTGCTTCACGATCCACTTTAATATAACACGAAACAAACACGTCCTGACAGCCAGCAAATAGCACATGAACCGAGAGCTACATTTTACCCGATTCGCCCATATATTACATGCTGAAAGAACGATTGAGCGGTTATGTATCGCTGGGATAATTTTTGATGACCCATCTGAAGTACCGCAGGGAGTGAAATTCCAGTTGCTGGAACCTAGCGAAAAGCTGGAACTGCCGGTGATGGTTCGTTACGAGGATTATGAACTCACCGCACCGGTAGACTGGAAGAAGGGGGACGCCTTAGTTATGATATTTGTTAGCAATGAGAAAGGGAAAATCACGTCTACAGGTAGAAATTCTTATGTTTGGAGGCTTCCGTTGGAAGCTATTCAAAAAGAAGTTTGGGCACCAATTAACTACAAAAGAGGAATGAGTTACAATAGTTTGAACCCTCGTTCTCAAAAGGGAGGAATGCAACTGAAGGCCTTGGCCGAAGCAGCTAGAGCTTTAGATTTGTCTACTCTGAAAACTATACATCCTACAGCATTAGACCCATTACCGGAAGCACCACCAACACCGATGAAACAGATACTAGAAGCGCTAAATGCTAATGGGCAACGTCCAGTTGGGCCCTACGCTATGCTGGTTTACTGGGATGACCCTGTAGAAAGAAACGAACAAACTGTGGTCACAGCTAATGATTACTCTTCCGGCGAATTCACGATGGCCTTCTGGAATGATATGCGGTCTGAGTTAAATCGACATGGGAATTGTATCTATTTGTCCAGCATTACCTGTGCCATTAGAACCGACAGGTTCCCACAAAAGATCTATGTCAATGTCCGTGATGGAATTGTTCGTGCAGCTACGGCCGAAGAAAAACGGACTCTTGACCAGAGGGAGGGCAGCAAAACTGGGGATGACATTATGAGCCAACAGTATACCGGTGATCAGCGATCAATTGCTACGTTACAACAAGCAATGGCCAACGATCCGTCTGCTCCATCCCAGCCTCCTACGTATCTTCACTCTCGACCTCAACCCCACCACACCGAGCAGCAGCATCAATACCATGCGCAACCCCAATATCAACCTTCTCAACCTGTTCAACAACCTTCTCGCCCTGCTCAACCTCCTCCTGTTCAACATCAGCCACCGCCACCGCCACAACAGCAGCCTTCACCATACCCATACCAATCTCCACAGCCGTCGCAACATTCACAATCGTCATATCCACATTCAAATCCTAATCCAAATCCGCATCAGCACTATTACCATCAGCAACAGCCGTCACCTCATCCACAGCATCAACCACCACCACGTCCGTCATCATGCTCGAAACCAGGCTCAACTGGCAAAGAAGAATACCTCGTACGCCATGCTCCAAACCCCAACGTAGTGTTCCATTTGGAAAACCAATTGGACTTTACATCTATCTATTACTTACATGCAAACTTTCAAAGATCTCCTGGTAGTGTCATGAACTCTCACATTTGCGGTGAAGTAAGACAATATGAACCAGCCGATACCAAAAAGTGGCTACGTAAGGGTAACAACATTCGATTTGTACTGTATATGAACGATGAAACTACACTAAGAGATCTACCAGTAATTTTTGAAGGCAAACCAGCTAAGGAATTTCTGGACATCCCCGAGGATTGCTCAGACCCGGAAGAAATTTCTGCCCATATTGACCAACAACTACCTTATGTTTCAGGTTGTTATTTAGATTTGGCTGTTCAAGTGCAGCAACAAGTGTTGGATGGAGTGCTTGTCACTCAATTCCTGGGTTATGGATCACAGATATCTCCGAGCCTGAAAAGGAAACATAATTAAAAAATCTGAGACAAACGCCTTAGTTTAAGAAAAAAAATTCTCATTGTGAATGCGGCTCGCACTACATTTCCCCATTGCATTTCGGCGATCTGACCGTTTATTATCTAATTTCGGACCTGGACTACTGGTTGCGTACATATGTGCATCAGAAACAGAACAATGAAACAGTGGAAAGAAAAACAAGCATGACTGCGCATGCACAATCAATTATTACGGGTACTGACGGACTTTGATGATTCGTTGGAGTAGCCAATTGCAATGCACTATCGATTATATAAATGCATTAATTCCCACAAACTACAATTTATCCGGATTTGGTGTTTTTGCCTTATCACGGAAGATCATTAATGTCCTCAGGACAACCACCCGAGCGAGGATCAGGATCAGGATCGAAACGGCTGCTCGATAGCGATAATGAACAAGCCGCGTCCTCGTCGTCTGTTAGCCTACCAAAGAAACGAAAACTGCCCTTGACTACTCATCAAGATGATATACCCGGAGATAAACCAATCTCTTCGTCCAGTGAATCAGAGACCCAGCCCATTGCCACCACCTCCACCGGCCCATTATCACCCCGAATGCTAATGCCTCCCCCCTCAAGACCCCAGATTGATTTCACCGTGGAACAAAAACAAGCAATTGACGAATGGTGTGCTACTTCAATAAACTTCTATCATACGTTAGTCCCACATAGAACCGAGAAGTATCTTGTTGAACTGCAAGAATTCTTGGAATCCCGCGACTTGGCACTGCCAAAATCAGCATTGTTGCACTATATTCGTAAAAAGCACGATGAAAACTACGATAGATTCAGCGATCCGTCAGATTCGGAAACGTCTCCGTGGAAGTTGAGCCACATGAGCGACGATAAACGAGCTTCATTGCTACAACAGCAGGTATACCAACTGAAAATGGACATCAAACAGAGGCAATTGGCTTGGGATGAAAAGCTAAAGTATGTTGTCGAAGAACTTTTCCACAGACTTAGTGCCATCAGCGATAAGAACGAAGTAGACTGCAAAAAGTCTCTGGAGAGCTTTTGCCAGGAAATGAAAGTCAAGTGGAGGGATATGCTTCGTTGATTTATTTATTATTTTAGAGATTTATATTTATTTATAGAGTGTTAACATATTCAGAGCCCCGGTTATCTTCTTTTTTCAAAAAGAAGCAAAAACAGTAGACTACTTCTCAAGACTCTTTCCAGTGACTCATGGATAGGTCACAACAGCCAGTATATCAGTCGTGCGGCTCAACTGCCTGCTACCCACCAAAAACATTCACTGATTGCCATAAACCATTCCTCATCCTGAAAATCCGACGGCCCCCCATTCCTGGATGTATAGACTTAATCTAGAAGAAAGAGCCGTGGGATCGTAGCATTTTGCAGCCAAAAAGGAACAGCCGTGGGATGGTTCTATCGGCACATCTAATGCCGATGGTGGAGTCGCACACTGCATAAATCACAGGTTCACAACAACAAAAATTAAATTTCATGCTTTGTTTTGACAACACCTATTTTTCCCTTTAAAAAAAAGAGGAGATCGTGTTAATTAACCATAGAACTCAGTTGTTAGACGGCCAAAGTACCATCCATGCAACAAAGACCAGTTGTACAACGGTTTGATAGTCGTCGCGGTTTTGCAGTGGCCACTAGGCGAAGGGACCCGCCGCAGTCACCATTTCAACAAAAACTGACTGGTGCAGCAGGAGGAATCATCAACTGGTGCAGGGGCCCAACCAATCTAGAAACAAGAGCTGAAATTGATGAAGAATTTGAAAAAGGATTGCCTAATGAATTGGATCCTGAACGAAGAGACATCAAGATAGTTTGCATATCAGACACGCATAATACCCGACCGTCGTTGCCGCGCGGTGATGTCTTGATTCATGCAGGGGACTTGACAAATAAAGGAACGTTTGAAGAACTCCAAAATCAATTGGATTGGATTAATGAGCAAATGCATGCCTACAAGATTGTTGTTGCAGGAAATCATGATAAACTGTTAGATGAGGATTACTGTAGCAAACACCCGGAGTTCACAAAGAATTCAAAGTCCGCAAAAGATCTGCGATGGGGCTCTATTCTGTACTTACAGGATAGTGAAGAGGTGCTAAATATTGGCAAACGCCAGGTTCGTATTTATGGGTCTCCGCAATCACCTAATAGCCCGGGAAATTGGGCCTTTCAACATCCTCCAGACGTGGATGTATGGAAAAACAAGCTGCCTGATAAAGTGGACATCGTGATAAGCCATTCTCCACCGTACGGCCATCTGGATGATCTAAAAGGGGACCCTTTCTTGAACGAAGAATTGGCAAGAGTAAAACCTCGATTGGTGGTGTGTGGTCATATTCACGAGGCTTGTGGTGAAGAATTGGTTCTGTTCGACGACTTGGCTAAACAATACGACGACATACGACTGGGAAAGAGAGGTGTAGGAGGACTAACAAAATTGTTTGCATTTGCTATCGCAAGCCGACTTATTTCTGACAATAACCAACGAATTACAAGACTTGTAAATGCGGCGGCCATTGGGCTATTTCCAGACGCAGATCATGATAACAATAACGAACCAAGGGTAATTCCTATGTAAAGCCATTGGACTCATGCGCACAATAACGAACCAAGGGTAGTTCCTATGTACAGCCATTGGGCTCATGCTCACAACACGAACCAAAGGTAATTCCTATGTAAAAGAAATCGGATTACTTGCTATACTTTTTTGCATACATGCCCATAGCTTTCATTGGGAAATAAAACTTGTAGTTTGGATATTCCATTGCACACGAATGGTTGAACACTCCTTCGACATGGTTCCAGTCGTATGATCCGTCGTCGTTTTGCTTGCTCATGAGGAAATCGACTGCATTGGTGATTACTGACTTGTCATTTGGATAGTTGGCCAGCAACAACATGATAACTGCCCAGCTGGTTTGCACTACTTGCGACTCAACGTCTCTGACCCATGTGTGGATTTCACAGGATCGGAAGTTTTCACACCAACCTCCATCAGCTTCTTGTTTGGCCACGATAAAGTCGCATGCTTTCTTGACAACTTCGCTGTTTTCATATGAGTATCCCTGAGTGGACAATGCTTCTATGGCAAACATTCCAGCATATGTATGACAAACACCCCACGATCCGTACCAAGATCCATCCGGTTTTTGATAACTTATAATGTAGTCCAGGGCGATCTTGACTGCCTTGTCGATGTCCTTAGATCTGTAGTCGTAATGTTGTCTGAATGTTGCCAATCCTAACACGGACGAGTCAGTACATTCTACATATGGGAATTCAATCATGATGTTACCAAACACTTCAGCCGGATTAAGCTTCTCCACCCATTGTGGTCCTTTGATCCTCTCGTAAGAAGCAAACGATCCATAATGACGATTTCCAGTGTTCTGGAGCGACAGCAGCATATCGATGCCTTTATAAAGTCGTTCATCCGAAATTTCTCCCTTTAAGAACTCGAACCCTTTGGTGTTTTGGAGCATGATAATCGCCTTCATAGCTTCCGCTGTGCAGTCACTAACCGTAAACCCTTGTGTTTGTGTTGAAAACGGCCATCCTCCAACACGATGGTCACGGAAACTTCCTTCTACAGTGTCTTCTACGAACTGAGATCGTACCAAAAACCGATATGCTCGTACCAAACACTCTTTGAACCTTGGGTCCTCACCAAGCCCAGCATATAGACAGTACTGCACAGTAAACGCTGCATCCCAAACCTGCACACCGTTGGTACCATTCATCATCATGCCATCCCCACTCATAAACATAAAATCTGGCCATCTGAACAAGAACCGTTGAAACTCTGGTGATTTCCTCCCGTATTCTAAAAACACAACGATAGCATTCATGGCATTACTCACCGGCGCAATTGCCAGATGGTCTGTGTTCTCCAGATCCTTCATGATCAATTCGACACAGTACTTGTTTGTCTTTTTCAACCACCAATTGGGTCGCAAATACTTCTCATACCACACCAATGCCTGGTTGGCAACGTTCAACAGTGTGGTATGAGGATAATACAGGTCGACACCGCAAACAGTGTTTCGATGCTTGCTGAAATCAATTGTATCATAAGACTGGGTATAGATCTCTTCTCTGATCTCTCGCAACAGCGGATTCAACTCCTTTGTTACTTTGTTTGAGGACAGGTAGCCCAGTGGTAAATAAATAGCTCTTGTATGGACCCACCATCGCCCAGGATGCACAGGAAACAAGTAAGGCAACATCCATAGATCCGGAGGTGCAGGGTTGACCCCTTCCCAGTCATACAAATTTAACATTGATAGATATGCTTTGCCCCAGTGAGGATTTCCAATTGCTCCTCCGAGTTTGTGCAGTGTGTCTCTAGCCTTTACCATAGCCGGATGATCACGGTCCATTCCCAGGATTCTTAGAATTACATAGTTGATTGTGGTGCCAAATGCCGTGCTTTTATCATAAGTGTGCAATCCCCAACCTCCATCTACAGGATGTGCTCTGTTGACCAAATAACGCGAAATTTCAATTCGCTCTTCTTCTGAAAACGGCACATCAGTGAAATATTTAGCCACCACATATCCAATCAACATGAACATTGGGCCTGAATACTGACATGGAAATATCCCACTATCGTCTTGGATGTAGGACAGAAATTTCATGCAGTTTTCAGCAGCCTCATTGGGCGACTTGGCCGGTGGGTTTCGCTCTGGATTAAAAGTTGGCAAGTGCAATTGATACGAAGTGAAGTTACTAGGCGGGTCAGACTCCAGGTGATCATCGTTTCGAAGATACACCCAGTTCTGTTTGCCCAATTCGTCGCACTTTAGTCTCCAACGCGAGTGATCAGTTGTTGGAAGACCATAATAATCAGACGGATAGGTTACTTCTGGTACGGTCATAGTGTTTGTTTGTCGACCGTTCAACCATTCGATGTCGTGTGGGAAGGAGAGGTAGTTCGGGATCGACTGCGACCTCCACCTTGACAAGCCTATAGGCAGTGTCTGCATGGGTCAGGCCACTTTCACATTCATCATCGATATTCAATAATAAAATAGTTTGGATATTTTATTTTTTTCGTACTACAGGTCATAAATAATTTACAGGACAGATTGTATAATAATAATAACAGACATTACTGCTGCTGTGTAGGTAACATGTTGTATCGCTTCTTTAGAGTAACTCGTTGTCTTGAGTACTTGTCATCCGGCGAAAATCGTGCTGGATGTGCTGATTTGGTGATCTCTCCGTCTTCTGTGGTCTTCTTCAAAGTGTAGACTCGCTTGCCTTCAGCATTTCTGGTATACATCAAATGCATTTTTGAATTGTGTTATAATGATTGTCGTGAAGGTGTGTATGTAGAATGAATAAATGAAAGTAAAAAAAAATTTTTCCCCTCGCCGCCGCGCCGCTCACCACCACTACCAGTACCACGACGACAACAGACAATTACACAATGCGGCTCAGTGAGAGTACCTCTAGGGTTGATATCTACTTTTTTTTAAAAAAGAAGCAAAAAACAGTAGACGTTGGGGGTAGTTCAGCGATAGTAACTAGCAAAAAAATTAAATGTCGACACCAGCAGGACTCGAACCTGCGCGGGAAAATCCCAAGAGATAGTTATTATTCAACTCAGAAGCTGAAAAGTTCTAATCTCTCGCCTTAACCGCTCGGCCATAGTGCCTAGAGTTGCCATACTGGTTTTTGTGTCATATATAAAGCATGAGTACAGCTCTTCATAACGCCGCTTTGTGCGACTCAACATTAGAATTAGAATATTCTTTATCGTCGTATTTTCAGAATTCGTTCAAATGGTGTTGTTATTTTAATTATTTCTCCCATCGCGTGCATAGACAACCCACCTCCGTGTCTGCTGTCCGTGATCCTTAATACCAACGTGGCCGGAAGCTCTTTTCACCTTTCAAGACAGACGAGTTAAGAGACTTAAGGGGGTTCAACGACACCTTTATTGGGATAAGACAGCTGTGGTCCGTTTTTTAAATATATTCAAATACTCCATATTGGTTTCTTGCTTGGCTTGTATGAGAATTGTAAAGCTAGTCGTCATACTAACCAGAAAACACCAGCTGTGGCCAACAACTTGGTACGAACTACTTGGGAGCATACAATGTACAGTTGGGATCTTGATGAGATTACCCATACAGAGCACGTGTGGTACAGACCCGGAAACCGCTATGTCACGTATCACTGGCAAGACGCCAGTAAATAACACGCAAGATTAGAAATTGTTTATTATAGTTATACGTAGGAGATGGGATCGCGGCTTGTATTATAATTACAGCAGATCCAATACTAGTGCAAGTGGACCGCTTTTTGCTTCTTTTTCTGGAAAAAGAAGACATCGCCCCAGGCGCACTTTCTCTGATGCCAGGAGAACAGCTAAGCAAAGCTTGCGGCTCAATTTGAAACCCCCCTGGGTCTTATTAGGGGGTTTCCACTTCAGTATGCATGCATGTTTTTGCTTTTATTAAGTGTCAATTTATCCCCCTAAAAGATCAGCTCTCCTTTCTTATTGGTTATTTAATTATGTCATTGTTATTATTGTTAAAATTTTTACTCCCGGATAATAGGGGTACCAGGACAATGGATAACCTTACGTCATGGTGGAGAACAGCACACACACACGCCCACACAGCAGAGATGAGACGTTATGCGGTGTTTTATGTGTTTTATGCTTGTACACCGTTTTCTTTTCCGCACAGTCCCCACTTTTCGCCTTCGCAGAGTAGGCTGTATTACTCAATAGGATCTTGTACCTGGTTTGTGGACTCTAAATGGAAACGCACGTTTCTCTGATAATTCTCCCACATCTGTGATAATAATTCTAAATTCATATTTTCACGGTTGACCTCCTATTTTTGCAATGCGCCGTTAGTTTCCTTCCTATCTTTCCTGCCTTCCCGAGCCGCGTGATCTTGGTGCGGTGCGGGCTGCGCTACTAGGTTACTTACCTGTAATTGCAGGTTAACTTGTACTACTGCTTCATTTAGTTTTTCCTGTTTAGGTTTAGGTGTCAGCATGGTTTGTTCTATTGTATATAAGGTACTTACTACATTATTGATTATACGCGATAGTAGCGCGTTTTGTACTTGTTCATGCGGATTTTCCATGGTATTACACGGTATTTGATTTCAAATATTGGAGTGGTGCACAAAAAAAGGTCAATAAAGTGGGACAATAAACTCAATTTCCAGGAGAACGGCGGCCAACAAGCGTGGTAGAGTTGGGACATAAACAAACAATTCTGATTCAGAGAGTGGCAGCGCAGTCTAAAAGATGTGTGAGGTCATCAGGAAAAAAAAAATCGTCACTCCAGTTACTCAAGCTGGGCCAGTGCGCGTGGGCATGTGTGATGATGTCAGAGCGTGTTTTAGGGCTTAACAGACGACCAACTTAACCTGTAGAGTACAAGCACTAAAGTAGGCGCCAAAATTTTTTTGGAGAGAAGGATATAGATTTTTGGATTCCGTTCTTTACTTACATACTTGATACTTACATACTTGCCTACATACCCATACTACTACTGAACATTTTGATTGACTGATTGATTGGCTGATTGGTTGATTGATTCACTTCTTCTTCTTTTTTTTTTTGTTACTAGTAAAAAAAAATGAGCTTTGTTCAAGATGTTGAAAAAGCCAGGGACTACTTAGGAAAGACAATAGACGACATTCCAGTTCCAGCGTTTGTTCTAGACCGGAGTAAAGTTCAAAAAAACTGTGCTGACATGATTCAGAAAGTTAAACAATTAGGATCAAATGTCGCATTTCGAGTTCACGTTGAAACATTAAAATGTACAGAAGTAGTAAGACAAGAGCTAAATAACGGCGAATACGGCAGAGTGGTGGTTTCGACACTGGAAGAAATTCGACAATTACAGAGTCTGGTTGAAGAAGGAGTGGTAAATGATGTTTTGTACAGTACACCAATAGGTAAATCACAAGTCAAAGAATTGGCATATCTAAAAAATTTGTTTTCCAACTTTGGAGCCACATTGCGACTGGTTGTGGACAATGTTGCACACTTGGAGTTTTTGCTATCAACCTCTTCAAACTGGTCAGTGATGGTCAAGATTGATATCGAGCTGGATGTGGTACAAGAAAGCGGGGAATTGAGTCAAGATATTGACAACCTATTAACAACGATCACGTCAGATTCACGATTCAACCACAAGATTCAGTTGTTTGGATTCTATTGTCATGCGGGAGCCAGTTATGGTTCAGGTGTTACTCAACATGTGGACCAACAGATCAAAGCGGTCATCAAAGCCAGTAAAATCACCCGAAACAAACTACAAAAGCGCAAGCAACATCTTCAAACAATCAAAATCTCCAACAATAACATTTCTGATCCAGATAGTATACCATTCACCCTTTCAATTGGGGCCACTCCTTCAACTGTACAAAACCTGCATATCTTTAACGACACCACACAAAATAGTAATGACCATGACAACGAAAACGAAAATAATGACAAAAAACTGCACAATCTTGACACTTTAGAACTACACGCCGGATCATATGTGTCATTGGACTTGCGGCAAGAACACGCTTCCAAGGAAAACATTGCCGGAGTGGTAGTTAGCGAAATCTGCTCTTATCATCCTTCAAAGAACGAATACGTTATCAATGCTGGAGTGCTTGCTTTGGCAAGAGAATACGGCCCATCACAGGGAATTGCTCATGTCAAGGGAGCCAAGGACTGGGTAGTTACAAAAGTATATCAAGAGCATGGAATTGTCTCTTTTGTTGGTGACCAAGAAAACGTAAAGCCAACCAAAAAGTTTGAAATCGGTGATCGAATTGTATTATATCCACAAAATATTTGCATTACTAGTTCATGTCATCGGCTTTACTTTATCGTTGACAATGGGGATAAAATTGTAGATATATGGAGACCGTGGAGGTATTGGTAAATAGTTTAAAAAAAATACTTTGTTCTACTACTAAAGATGAACCGCATGTACTGGACAAGAGCCAGCTCCTTTACGACTGAACCAGTCTAATATACATCTTTCATGATAGACACATAAACATTCTAATCTTCCTACTTTTTCTCCTGGTTTGTATTCTTCAAAACAGATTGAACATTCTCCCATGCTTAGCGACACTTCGGATTTTTCTGGCAGCTGATGCACTACCATTCTATTAGTATTTCGACGATGTTGCTCAGGTGAACCGGAAAACTCCGCACGCTCAACACATTGCTTGATATGGTCTTCTTTGTCCTGTTCAGTTTTCTTTTTCAGCGATGTTCCACAAACCGGACAGTTATTCGTATCATCCGGAATTCCAACAGGAACAGCTGACTGGATTAGCGATTCGTCGTATTGCTGGTGTTGGTTCT
Source organism: Blastobotrys proliferans (assembly GCA_003707485.3). Lineage (NCBI taxonomy): Eukaryota > Fungi > Ascomycota > Dipodascomycetes > Dipodascales > Trichomonascaceae > Blastobotrys > Blastobotrys proliferans. Next base: position 74,645 of record PPJI03000015.1, read on the forward strand.
GGTGAGAAGTGGATCTTCTGTTCCTCCTCCTTGAGGATCTGCCACCTCGTAAAGCCGCCCTTACCATTTCGAGCTCTTGCATGCAATTGTCACAGGTTCGATGGGGAACATGAGGAGTTTCAAGAAAGATTTGAGATGGCGGTGAAACAACGTAGGTTGAAGGCAAATACGTCGTCCTTGATTGCGAGCAATTCCCACACACCACCTTGCCGCATTTCCTGCAGTGATGTCTTCTAAAAAAGATACTATACGATGTATGGCACAAGAAGCACTCTGATGCCTCTTCATCCGGCTGCCAAACTGGAACTCCCTCAGGTACTGGAGCAGCTGATGCTGATGCTGATGCTGGTGGAGCTGCGGCTCCTGTTCTTCTACTCATTGTGTTTAGGTTAGACTTTGAAGTCGCTAATTACAACAGCCACCCACAACCACTAGTAATGGAAGAAATGCAGAGAAAAAATATTGGGTATTTATAGTGAGAGCTGTGAGAGCTGTGATGCAGTCGGGGTAGTCAAAATGGATGGATGCAAGGGATGACGAGTCAGTGTATTATCAGCTGCAATCGGAGTGGTGGCTTGGCCTTGTTCCGTTGAAAGGATTTGTTACCTGTTATATACGTGCCCGGGCCGGGAGCTGCCGTCACGGACGCCACCGTTGAAATGAGGAGTTTCGGGCTGTGCAGGCGGTAGGGCGGCCGCGCCTGCGCTGGGCCCGCCGCGCGGCGTGCGGCGCACACTCCCCTAGGCAAAAGCCGTGCCTGCCGCGCGATTGTACAGCTTTTTGCTTCTTTTTCTGGAAAAACAAGAGAGTATTCTTCCCGGTGGTGTTCTTCTTTTTCAAAAAAGAAGCAAAAAAGATGCCCGCGGCGCTATTCAACCTATCGTCGGCCGCTTTTTGCTTCTTTTTCTGGAAAAAGAAGACATATCCTTAGCGTGATGTTTTACTTTTTTAAAAAGAAGCAAAAACAGTAGGTATATGGGGGCTCTGATGCGTGTTAATTGAGACCTGGGCTCATTCAGGGAATCAGCTAGGACTGTGATATACGCCGATGGGCGTAAATCTCATACCGCCTTGGGGGTAGTGGTTTTGGGGGGTCTGAAAACAGGCAAAAATGCAGGGTATGAAATACCTGTTATCATATTCCAATTCTAGGAGGTCAATTGAGTATATTTTTCTTGTATTAGAAGTGTTTTGGAAGATAGTTGGAGCGTTCTCAAGAGTATGTTAGTTACACAGCGATGGTGCGGCTCTCTAGCCGCTTTTTGCTTCTTTTTCTGGAAAAAGAAGATATGCTCCTCCCGGTGGTGTTCTTCTTTTTTAAAAAAGAAGCAAAAACAGTTGACGCTGGGGAGATGCGCCGCAGGCACCGTTTTTTGCTTCTTTTTTTTAAAAAAAAGAAGACAGGGCCCTCCCGGCGGTGTTCTTCTTTTCAAGGGATTACATGCATTGAATATGGTATACTATACGGCACTCTACGAATGGTCCATTTCGCTATCGCTGTCACTGTCGAGGTTGTTGTCGCCGCTCTCGTCAGCACTGCTGTCGCTAGCCTCAGCGCCCTCTGCCTCTTCCCGTTCTTTGGCCTTGAGGATCCCTCGCTTGGTTCGCGACATCTTGCCCTCCTGCTGCTCCTGCTTCCGCTTGACGTTGGATTCTTGCTCCTTCCGCCGCTTCTCTTTGAGCTGTTGACGCTGTTTATGCTTCTTGTCCAGTGCGGCGGCCTCCTCGGCGCTCTTCGAGAACGACGAATGGAACAGCGTCTTGCCCTCACAGATACCCTCTTCGATCTTTCGCAGCTCCAATCGCAGTCGTGGCCCGATTTCAACCAGCTTGACCGCCTTCTTGGTAGTCGAAGGGGTGGCAGTTGTTGAGGAAGTAGACGTAGCAGAGGTAGCCTTCCGTTTGCTGACCTCCATCTCGACAACTGCATCTTCTTCAATTTCCGATTCACTGGTGTAACCGCCTGCTGCTGAGTTAGGATCTAGTAGAAACTCGGAAATGTCGCCTGCCTTTGACAAATTTGGCATTCTTTTGTGCAGTTTCCGTTTCGCATTATTCAGCTTTCGAATTTGCTTGGACCCGTCAACTTGCTTGGTCTCAATGGCATAGTGTCGGATGTCAATTGTGTTGCCCTTCTTGTTTAACAGTAGGACTCGCTTCATTGATGCTACGTTGGTCATTTGCGCATTAATCGGTGGAAACATGTTCTGGAACATGCTACTCATCAGTGTCTCCATATCACTCTTTGACTGATCATTGGTGAACCCGTTCATCACCAACAACGGCGGATTCACATATAATGAGGGAGTGTCAGACTTAGGTGTTTTCATAAATCGTCGCACATCTTTGTTTAAACTGTATTGAGACACTCGAAAGTTCAAGGTTGGTCCTCTTGGAGTTCGTGCAATTCGAAGTGAGGTATTGTCGTTTATCGAGTTTGAAAAGATCATCATATGACTAGCTCCCAAGGGCCCACACATGGAGATAAAGTCTTTTAGTTTGTTACTCTTTCGTTCTTGTAATCGAGTGAATGTGTGAGGCTCCATCACCTGTCTAAAGTCCCGAACTAACTGGGCTAATGAATGTGTAACTTGTCGTTTGTTATCCCCCATTTTGATAACCATGGACCGGGGAATCCCATCAACATCCTCCTCTTTAGGCTTCACATGGGTTCTTCTCTTTTTTGTTCTTGATCTTCTGGCTCCTGTTCTGCCCATTTTTTATGTTTGTCGGATTATAAAAAAATTGGGATCAGAAAAAATTTCACCACTTTACCTGCGTGAGGCTGAAAAAAAATTTTGGAAACCCTACAAACCATGACAAAGTCCGGAAAAATCACAAAAAGCACCAAATCAAAGTCAGAGCGAAAGGTCGACCGAAAGAAGCTGAAGAGTGTCGAAAGCTCGGACGTAGCTGATAACACAGAAAATGTTGAGGCTCTCGAATCAGACTCAGATCAAGAAAGCAATAAACCGGAAGAAATCACTTCTTTCGAGGACTTGAACTTGGATGAATCGTTACTGGAGGCTTGCAAGGCAATGAATTTCACCAAGCCAACTCCAATTCAAGCCCAGGCCATTCCTTATGCTTTGCAAGGTAGAGATGTCATGGGTTTAGCTGCCACTGGTTCGGGCAAAACGGCAGCTTTTGCATTGCCAGTTTTGCATGAACTGCTAAAAAATCCTGCTCCATATTTCTGTGTAGTAATGTCCCCAACTCGAGAATTGGCACAGCAGATTTCACAACAATTCGAAGCATTGGGGTCGATTATGGGGTTGAAGAGTGCAGTGATTATTGGTGGTGAAGATATGATGAAGCAGAGCTTGGCATTATCAAAGAAACCTCATGTTATTGTGGCAACACCGGGTAGATTACTAGATCATTTGGAAAAAACAAAAGGGTTCAGTTTACGAACACTAAAGTACTTGGTCCTTGACGAAGCAGATAGATTGTTGGATATGGATTTCAAGGACCCAATTAATAGAATCTTGACATTGATTCCACGAGAACGGCATACTTATCTATTTTCAGCTACTCCATCTAAAGAGGTTGAACAGTTAAAAAGAGCGTCTTTGTCCAACCCGGTGTTGGTCAAGGTCAATGAAAACATTACCACTGTAGACACCCTGGTTGAACGAATGGTACTCAGCCCTCCGGAATATAAAGATGCATATTTGATTCACATTTTGAACGAGATTGGAGCAGGGAAATCGGTAATTGTGTTTTCAAACACCAAAGATGAAGGCACAAGAATTCCAATTTTGCTAGAACTGCTACAGTTCCCTGCTGTACCAATCAATGGTGACATGACCCAAAACCAACGACAGGCATCTTTGAATAGGTTCAAGTCTGGCGCTAAAAAGATCTTGGTGGCCACAAATGTAGCTGCACGAGGGCTGGATATCCCACAGGTGGACATTGTTCTCAACTATCAAGTACCAGAAAATTCAGATGACTATATTCACAGAGTAGGTCGAACAGCACGAGCTGGACGATCAGGTATGGCCATTACATTTGTAAGTCAGTACGATGCACCACGGTTCCAGTCCATTGAAAAAGATGTTCACGGAAAGACCGGCAAACAGATTGAACGAATGGACATTCCAAACAATGAAGTAGCTATTCTCAAGGGTTCGATCGACGGGGCCCAACGAAAAGCAAAGCTCAGACAAAAAGACTTGAATGAAAAACGTAAGAATTCAAAAAACGCAAGGTTCGGTTCCGGTTCCAAGAAAGGAGCAAGCAGACGAGATGATCAGGATAGAGATATGTAGAGTAGCGTACAATAGACTAACCAATTTTTCGACGTTTTTTCACAGGCGCCTGGCTTTCCTCGTCTTCGTTCTCGTTCTCGTTTTCGTCTTCCAGTAGTCGTCTTATTCTGGGTGGTGGTTCTGACACTGAACGGCATTGTCGACTGGTGCTTTTCGTGGCAGATTGTGCCTTGAGCCGCACGTCAATCGCTGACTCATGAACTTCATCATCATCTGAAGAAGAGCTTTCACGGGACCTTTTCAGCCTAGCAGTGGTATAATATGTATTGAATTGTTCATCTTCAACATTACTACTGTAGCAAATAGGGCTTTTTGGTAGCATGATATATGACTAACTTTCTAACTTTCTAACCTTGCAATTTCTCTCAACAAACACGAACCATTGAGAGCCGCGGCAACAAAAGCTTAAATTTAAAATTTCTAATAATATATATAAATAAATTATAAACTGGAAACTGTATCTTTCCAGCGTACAGTCCATAACCCAGTTGTGACTGCACCGGCCAGCAACATGCCGCATCCTGTTAAAGTAAAGGTCCATGAGTAACATAGATAACCTTTTGCACAAGTGTCTAGTAGTGGTTCCATAACTGATCTAGCTGCCTTTTCGTACAAACTTGCAAACAACAGTCCATAAATCGTAGATCCAATTGCTGGGGCTAGAATAAACATGCCCCAATTGGTGCCAAATGATTTGACTCCCCACACGCACGCAACAACTGTTGGAACTAACGTAAAGGTAATACCGTATGCAAATCCATTTGCAAGTGACGAAATAAAAAACAGACGTCCACTATTTTCTGACAGCACACCATTTGCCAGCAGGAAATGACAGAATGCTGTCAAGATGAAATTTGATGCAAGCTGAATAGGACGTGATACATACTTCTTCATCAAGTCAGACAAAATCCCGATACACAGACGGGCGACTGTGGATGCTGCAGAAAACAATGCTACATGGAAGGATACTTCTGGTCCTTCAGGTATTGTGTCGATAATGGCTCCCATATTCACAACGTACATCTCAAGCGGTCCAATAGTGACCACAAACACCAAAAAGAACAGCCACGCTTCAGGGCTACTCAAGAATTTGTACAATCGATCCTTTTGAGAGAGTTCTCCATCTCCTTGATTCTCGTCTTCTTCCCCTTCATCATCCTGTTTGGTGTCATCTTTTGGTTCCACTTTGGCCAATTTTGCCGCACCAATGCCTGATCCACATCCAAACACATACAGCAATGCAAAAAACCAGAATGAAGCAGTTACATTCACTTCGCCGTTATTGGAAAACACCGCACGGACAATTTGACTTTCCCATAGAGAAGACAGTCCAAAAGCGGCCACAGGTGCAGAAATAGCCAACCCTGTAACATTAGGATACAACCGAGCGCAAGTGACCAGTCCACAGAAGAACAAACATGAGGTACCACATCCAATAATAGCCCAACTGAATGCTAATGCTTTGTAAGAGCCTTGAACGTTATATACCCATGCAGCAATGGCATAGCCCGGAATCAGAGTTGCTCCTCCCAGGCTAGCCATTAAAGTTTGTCCATATTTGTCTCCCAGATAACCCAGCAATGGCACTGGCAAGTATGTTCCTAGCTCAGCAGATACTGAGATTGCATTAATTTCGAGTTGGTTATACCCCAGATTATGCTGCAATGATGGGGTGTATATAGAATACAGCTGAACTGACCCTGCAGTAAGACTGTTTGATATGTGTTAGATGATTCAATAGCTACTGCCACCACAACTTACCAACAAAAGATGCAAAGAATAAATGCAACAAGCTTAGTTTGTTTTCGATTTGGTGTACGAGTTCCGGAAATTAGCCCAACCGTTTCGTGATCATCTCGTTCATGGTGATCTGTCATATTTTATAGAAATTATGATCCACCCAACCTTATCTCTGTGAACTTTTGGTGCACAAGTTTCCTGTTCTATCACTTCAGGATGGTCGCTTTATGATATATATTTAATCCTAGAGTCCTAGAGTCCTAGAGGGGCTAGATAAGTAGCAAGGATGTCCTACAGCGAGTCTGGAGAGATAAAGGCAACGATAATTTAAAATTGTTGATTTATCCTAGCTAAGAAAAAAATTGCCCACTCACTCGCTGCTATCTAAGATCGACAAGTACTTGATCCCGCCCATCGGCGGCGATTACGTTTGGGCTAGACGTCTACGGGCTGGCGGCGGGCTGAAACGGGGCGCTTTTCGTTTGTAACGTGACCCATGCTGTCACAGGAATAATTTTACCCATTGTAGGGAACGTTCCGAAGAGGCTGCAATTTCGCGGTGGGATCGTTGGGATTCTTGGGATGCTTGGGATGGAATGAGAATGCCCTGCTGGTAAAGTGGCGTGGAACGGTGGTAGCGTGCCAGCGGCCGGTGGTGGAACTACCAACAACCGCACTGATCTAGAGTGCAACCCGTGGTACGGTACCAAATCACCAGGGGTAGAACTGAACAGTGTCTGTGAGTGGATTTCTTCTTTTTTAAAAAAATGAAGCAAAACAGTAGACAAATGGTATCAACACACCGTCTAATCCCAGCGTCGACCGCTTTTTGCTTCTTTTTCTGGAAAAAGAAGACACTAGCCAGCAAACAACACACGTTAGCGAGATCGATGACCATAATCAATGTTCGGTGCATGATAGGTGTCGCAGAACGCCCATCAATTTTGACTAGCTGACAGTGGATGAGATATAAGACGACGAGATGATTATGGTACTAACAATACGATCTACCGTTGGTATTTCGTTTTGCAACAGGAAGGAAAAGGCGCCCTAAGTCAGTTGTTGATCCAGTCACCGAGACAGCGTTGCACAGGTAGAAGCAGAACAAGACACCAAGAGAGACAAACTTTAAACAAACAGCGAACACTGGATGCACTATGGCAGGCTGCATTGGTCTGCCAATCACCGTATGTATGGTGTACCTTGTCCTTTTTGTACCTTGCAACACAACCATTATGGAGCAAAAAGTCTTTGACAACGTGGCGTTGGGCCAGTATATATCCAAAAATGAAGCCAATGCTGCAGAGGCGCAGGTAATAAGACGTATTGACATCAAAACAGATGATTACGACAATTTTAAGCGACTTAAGGCTACCAATTATGGTCTAGAACTGGTCGGGATTATGCTTGATGTACGAGAGGGCACAGAGTTCGACGAGTCGTTACGTTCCACACTTGAATGGCTGCTGGCTAGAACGGCTAGTAAAGTTCAGATATTTACTCTAGCCGTATGCACACCAACGAAAGCTTTCTTAGATTTCATGTTGCCATTGCTGGATAATGCGGCACTTGACCTCTCGGGAAGCAATAATGCGCTTCTCGTCTTTAACGAGTCATATACTAGAATAGAAGAAGCGGTCTATCGACGAAGCACCAAACTCCTTGACTACTTCCCATCCCTTGCCGTTGTGTTTTTCTGGAAATGGCCGATACCCCATCTTAACTCCACCAACACCATATTGTTGAAGGCAGCACTACAATCGAGGAAGGTCAAAAAACTTGAACTCGATGGGCTTGATCTGGAAGCTGGAGACCAGTTGGGCAAGGTGATTAGAGAAGAAGTTGATCAAGTGCATCTTACTGAACTGGTTTTTAAGAAGACTCATCTGTCGTTGGGAAGGTTTCCTCATGAAATTGTCGAAAAGTCTAAAAACTTGACCCAATTGAGTATCGAATACTACCCATATAATCAGAAACACAGATTAATGGGGTTACCCTACGTCGCTGTGTGTGAAACTGGCTATGAAGCTTTTCGGAAAATGCTAGAGTCGGGGAAGACAATCAGAAATCTACAGCTTCGTAATATCACCAATCTCAAAACGAATGACGGGTTTAGTATCGCAGATTGTATGCCAAACCTTGAAATTCTTGTCATCGAGAACACTCCGAATAAACCACTCGACAATCCGTTTCCAAACTTGGATCCCACTTTGACTGACATTGCGTCGTTGTGCGGTCCTTCCTTGAGACAAGTTGTGCTCCAGGTGGGTGCTTTGGCACTTGTACCGAACCAGCCAATTGATCAATATGTCAACGCTGCGTTGATAGAATTCCGAACAAAGTGTCCAGATTTGGAAGCTTTACATATTCAGTCACTCCAACCTTATACAGATATGGCGTATAGATATGATGCAGACATTCGGCGTTCGCTTGTTGAACACAACCACAGTTCAACTGTGCATGACCGACTTGTTGCTCAAGCTGATAGTTGCAAATTCACACCTGCTAAACTGAATGCTTTAACGGTAAGTTTCACTGTTGACAAAGGTGACCGGGTTAATGCCCGTCGAATCTTCAAATGGGAGAAAAGTAAGGGTTTTGCTCGGCTAATTGATCTCGAATATTACCTACAGAAACCGAGCGACTTTAAACGAAAAATTGTGCACTTACCAATTGAACTTGAAGAATTCTATGGAGTGCCTGATTTGATGGGTGATGGCTGGGCTGACACCATTGAGAGCTTGCCACGCGCGGAAGATTAAGCATCTCATTGAGGGTTCAGGCGCATATGAATATAATATACATGTGACATAGACATAATAAAGCTCTACAATACAAGCCATTAATGCAAGGGACTGCTATCACAATAGATATATATATATATATGTATAACATAGTGCCATGGCTCCAGCACTTTGTTTCCCTGTAGCGTCTTATAGTTCGCTTGACCATTACATCATGCATTGCAACCAGCCGTCATCATGAGCGCAAAACGCCACACCACGCACAGGGCCTGGTAAACCAGACCCATGGTACCTTCACAATCGGGATTCGTGGCATGATGCGGTAGTATTTCGAGCTCGGGCGATCTCCAAATGCACATAGAAGAGCCAGATTCATAGGAGCCAGCGCTCCATCAACAGCAACAATGATCTAATAGTTCAGCCCCAAGTATCGGATGAGATTGAGGACGACCAGATACTCGATAAAGCCATTCCCATTCTCTACTGACGTTTACTGTTCCAACAAGAGGGCGGTTTCCACAGTCACCGAGACAGCGTTGCAGGGATTGAGACAGAAACTGACACCAAGAGAGACAAACTTTAAACAAACAGCGAACATTGGATGCACTATGGTAAGCTGCATTGGTCTGCCAATCACCGCATAGTGGACCTTTTCCTTTCTATACCATATAGCACAACCAACATATACATACCATATAACACAACCAATATGGGGCAAATGAGTTCGGCCAATATGGGGGAAATGGGCTCAACCAACATGGGGCCAAGGATTCTTGACAATAACCTGCTATTTCAGCATATTGCAGATTTCGAAGCCAACCCTAAAGCAGCACAAGCAATAAGAAATGTTATTTTTACAACAGATGACTACAATAATTTTGAAAGGCTTAAGAACGCCAATTTCCCGGTACAATTAGATGGGATCATTCTGGTTGTACGACAGGGAACAGTGTTTGACGAGGCATTACGGTCCATTCTTGAATGGTTACTATCCAGTATGGTCAGCAAAGTTGAAATGTTTACCCTTGTTATAGGTACGCCAACTCAAGCTTCTTTGGATTTCATATTGCCATTGCTCGATAATGCAGCACTTGATCTCTCAGAAAGCAATAATTCACTTCACGTTTTGGACAGCCCAGATATTAGTATAGAAGAAACAGTCTACCGACGGAGCACCAAACTACTTGGCTACTTCCCATCCCTTGTTATTCTCTTTCACTGGCAATGTCCATTGCGTTGTCTTGACTCTACCAACACCATTTTGGTGAAGGCAGCACTGCAATCAAAGAGTGTCAAAAAAGTTCAATTCAGTGAGCTTGATTTCGATGCAGGGGACCAGCTTGGAAAGGTGATTGGAGAAGAGGTTAACCAAGTGCATGCAACCGAGCTGGTTTTTGAGAAGACTCGTCATTCGCTGGGGAGGCTTCCTCATGAAATTATCGAAAAGTCTAACAACTTAGTCCAACTTACTATCGAATACCACCCTGGTGATCGGAAATATTTAGTAGCACAGCAGCCCCATATCACAGTGCGTGAAGCCAGCTTTGACGCCATTAGGAAAACGTTAGAAGCAGCGAGCTCGATCACGTATCTTCAGCTGTTTAACATTACCAACCTTAAGACCAATGATGGGTTCACAGTAGCCAATTGTATGCCTAATCTTGAAAATCTTGATATAAGGAGTACTGAGGATAAGCCGTTCATGCCTCATATCCCAGACCTGGATCTCACTTTGACTGACTTTGCTTCGTTGTGCGGTCCATTTTTGAAAGATGTTAGGCTCGAAATAGGTTCGCTGGCAACCGTAACGAACCAACCAATTGATCAATATATCAAAGCTGTAATGGGTGAAGTGCACCACAAGTGTCCAAAGTTGGCAGCTCTTCGTATACAGTCAATGCAATCTTGGAAGGATATCAAATATAGAGATGATCCACGGTCGATACGCCGTTCTCTTGTTGCAGACAACCATAGTTCGACTGTCCATGACAGACTTATCGCACAAGCTGATACATGTAAGTTCGCACCAGCTAAGCTTCAAACATTCGAGTTAAGCTTCACTGGTGACAAGAGTGAACAAGTCATATTTCGCCGAAGCTTCAAATGGGAGAAAGAGTGGGGTTTTGCTCGGTTGGTTGATACCATTGACGATTATGAAAACGCAGACAATTTCAAGCGTAAAACTGTGCACATGCCGATCGAACTTGAAGAACTGTTTGGAGTACCAGATATAATGGTGAATAATTGGACGGAGATCATCGAGAATTTTCCACAGGCCGAAGATTAAAGCAGATAATTTTCTACAATGATCCTTATATAGGGTAAGGTAAATAACTGGATATGTGTATGCAAAAGTAGTGTAATTGCCCAAGCACTTCTGTTTCTTGTCCTATCTAACGTTGATGATATGCGCTGACATTCAAGAGGAACTGGGGTTGTTGAATTTTATTGCGGTATACGTAGACTGAAGGCAGGCAGCAGATGTGAATATTCGTTAGGTTCCTGCCGGTTTTCAAGTACCGAATTCATCAGCGCCGGCGCAACCCATTCCTGATTTATGAACATCCCGGATGAACGCTGGTCCATGCGGTTGAAGTGGGGGCTTGGATACGGTAGAGAATGCCTTCTACTTCTTTACTATTCCTCTGAGGCCAGTCACCGAGACAGCGTGGCCGAGATTGAAACATAAAGGACATAAAGAGAGACACACGCTAAAGAAACAGCGTACATGGCAGAAAACTCCAGCTGTAATGGCCTACCAATCACCGTGAAGTGTACCCTGTGCTTTCGGTTTTTTGTGACTCAACCATAATCATGAAAGAGAGAGAGTTTACTGACAACGAGACACTAGGCCGGTATATCGCTAATTTCGAAACTAACCCAAGAGAAGCGCAGTCAATAAAACGTATTATTTTTGAGACGCATGACTACAGTAATTTTGAACGGCTAAAAAGCATCAATTGCCATCTGGAAGTCGATGAGATTATCATTGATGTACATCAGCGAACAGTGTTTGACGAGTCATTACGGTCCACTGTTGAATGGCTCTCGGAAAGCATTAACGCACTTGACATTTTTGACGAGTCAAGTGATAGGATTGAAGAGGCGGTCTTTACGAGAAGCACCAAGCTTCTTGATTACTTCCCATCCGTAAATGTCATGTTCGAGTGGAATTGGCCCGCGCCGGACCTCGATTCAACCAACACTATCTTCGTGAAGGCAGCGTTACAAGCAAAGAATGTAAAAAGCATCAAATTCTCCGAACTTGACTTGGATGCTGGGGACCAATTAGGGAAAATTATTGGAGAAGAAGTTGATCCAGTGTATCTTACTGAACTGATTTTTACAAAGACCCATCTTTCGTTGGGAAGGTTTCCTCATGAAATTGTTGAAAAGTCGAAAAACTTGACCCAATTGATTATCGAATACCACCCGGATAATCAGAAACACAAAATAATGGGACTGCCCTTTGCCACTGCTTGTGAAGCCACTGGTTTTGAAGCCTTCCGGAAAACGTTAGAGGCAGGTAACACACTCACCAAACTTGAACTGATTAATATCACCAATCTCAAGACCAATGATGGATTTAATATTGCCGATTGCATGCCAAATCTTGAACATCTTGAAATTAAGAACACTCCGAATAAGCCACTCGACAATCCCTCGTATCCAAGTTTGGATTTCACTTTGACTGACGTTTCTTCGTTGTGTAGTCCTTCCTTAAAACAAGTTTGGGTCCAGGTAGGTGCACTGGCTGCTGTAACGAACCAACCAATTGATCAATATATCAATGCTCTGTTGGTAGAAATGACACAAAAGTGCCCTAATTTGGAAGTTCTACATATACAGTCATTTCAGCCTTACAAGGACATCAAATATAGGGATGATAAGCAACTGATGCGGCGGTCACTTGTTGCCGACAACCATAGCGCAAGTGTCCATGGCCGGCTCGTTGCACAGACGGATACATGCAAGTTCGCACCTGCCAAACTTAAAAAGTTCACCTTCACTTTCACTGGTGACAAGGGTGAACATGCTATTTATCGTCGAATCTTCAAATGGGAAGGCAATTGGGTTTTGCTCGGTTGGTTGACCTTGATTACAGTCTTGACAACCCATACGAATTCAATCGGAAGGTTGTGCACTTGCCAATCGAATCTGAAGAATTCTATGGGGTGCCGGATTTGATGGTTCATAATTGGGGTGATATCATTGAGTGTTTGCCACAGGCAGAAGACAATACTGTGCCCTCTTATCTGCTATCAGGTAAATGGTAATAATGGTAACTTCCGAATCGGCGCAACGAATTTATTATTAATTTAGAGACATTAGTGTAGAATAAAGTGAAATTGCCCAAGTGAAGTGTTGTTCGTAGCAATAGAGCCGCGGCCCTATTAGGGGATTTGGCTCTACACTCTGGGCCGTCAAAAATAGCCTATACAGTATAGATTTACCTTAAATGCGGAACGATTCGAAGAAAAGATCAGAACAGGCATATTTTTTGCTTATACTACAGCGGAGTTTTTGGGATGTAGTTCTGGTCATCATACCTTTATCGAGGCTAAATGACACATCCATGATACCTTGTTTTTCTTGTCAATCGGGGTGACAATTTCGAGCTTGTTAAATTCCGGACGCACTAGGTAAGACAAATATATGAGCCAGTGCTAGGTAAACAATCACAAATTTAATATTTTTCGCTAACCATATTTGATGGGACTGAGGGTACCAGATACTTGGTGAAGACACTCTCAACTGACGTTTCATTTTCCAACAAGAAGGCGCCGTTGGCAGTCACCGAGACAGCGAGCGTTGCAGAGATTGAAACAGAAACATGGCACGAGGAGAGACAAAATTTAGACAAACCGCACGTAGCGTGCACGATGTTAGGCTGGATTGGTCTGCCAATCACCGTATAGTGTACCCTGTCCTTTCTGTGCCTTATAACACGACCGCCATGGAGGGCAAGCTTATCGACAACGAGACGTTGGGCCAGTATATTGCCGATATTGAAACTAATCCTGCAGAAGCACAGGCAATAAGACGTATTAAACTTCGAACAGATAGCTATGATAATTTCAAAAGGCTGAAAAACACCAATTGCCAACTGGAACTCGATGGGATTTTCCTTGACATACTTGAGCGAACACATTTCGACGAGTCACTGCGGTCCACTATTGAATGGCTGCTGGCCAGAATGACCAAAAAAGTCAAGCATTTTATTCTGGCTATATGCACACCAACCCAGGAATTTTTGGATTTCATGTTCCCATTACTAGATAATGCAGCACTTGACCTTTCTGGATGCAAAAATTCACTGAACATTTTTGACGACTCACGTACCAGAATTGAAGCGGAAGTTTATAGAAAAAGCACCAAACTTCTCGACTACTTCCCATCGCTAGATGTTCTGTTTCAATGGAATTGGCCCATGCCAGAGCTTAATTCTACCAACACTATTTTAGTGAAGGCAGCGTTACAAGCAAAGAATGTAAAAAGAGCTGATTTCCCCGAGCTTGATTTGGATGCTGGCGACCAATTGGGGGAAGTTATTGGAGAAGAAGTTGATCGAGTGCATCTCACTGAACTGGTTTTTAAGAGGACTCATCTTTCGCTGGTGAGGTTTCCTCATGAAATTGTCGAAAAGTCTAAAAACTTGACTAAATTGATTATCGAATACCACCCCGATACTCAGAAACACGTATTAATGGGGCAACCTTATGTCACCGTGTGTGAAGCTGGTTTTGATGCCTTTCGAAAAATGCTTGAGGCAGGGAAGATGATCACCATTCTTCACCTTGTTAATATCACCAACCTCAAGACCAATGATGGGTTTAATATTGCCGATTATATGCCAAATCTTGAATATCTTGAGATTAGGAACACTCTAAACAAGCCAAATGACCATCCATCTTTGCTAAGCTTGGATCTCACTTTGACTGACATAGCTTCGTTGTGTGGCCCATCTTTGAAAGATGTTCTGCTCCAGGTAGGTGCACTGGCATCCCTAACTGACCAGCCAATTGAACAATACGCCAAAGCAGCATTGGTAGAAATGCAGCAAAAGTGTCCAAATTTGGAAGTCCTTCGCATACAATCGTTGAAATCTTATGCAGATATCAAATATAGGGATGATAAACTGATACGGCGGTCGCTTGTTTCCGAAAACCATAGCGCCACTATCCACGACAGACTCATTGCACAAACTGATACATATAAGTTCGCACCAGCTAAACTTCATACATTCGCATTTAGCTTCACTGGCGACAAGAGTGAGCGTGCAATTTTTCGCCGAATCTTCAAATGGGACAAAAATTTAGGTTTTGCTCGGTTGGTTCATCTCGATTATGACTTGAGCAATCCAGATGACTTTAATCGGAAAGTTGTTCATTTACCGATCGAGCTTGAACAGCTTCATGGAGTGCCAGATATGATGGCTCATAATTGGGCTGATATCATTGAGAGTCTGCCACAGGCGGAAGACAATATACGGCCGGCAGAACTTTCGTAAGGCTGTGCTATACCAGGCAAGTGTTTAACGCTTCAGTATTTACGCAACTAGATAGTTGTATTCAAATATAAACCAAGTTGCCGAGCATTTTTATTGTTGTAGTTGTGAACTTTGGCCCTACAAGCTGATGGGTTGACATATATATGATGTGCTTGCCGTCGAAAATAGCCTATGCTGTACACAATAGATTTACGTTGATTGCGGAACGATCCGAAAATGCCAGGTGCAGACTTATTTGCTTGTACTACAGCGGGGTTCTCGGGATGCATGGTATGTGCAGTCTTAGTGTAGACGCAATGCACTGTGAAGAAGTGTGTCTGAGCTGGGTGTAAATTATTTTTCAGGGGGCCACAAGTGGATTTAAATATACGAGCATTCTAACGTTCGGACAGGAGATAAGGATCACTAGATGCAGATTGTAGTATTTGACAAGAAACTTTACTATTGCTGTTCCATTTGGAAGTTTATAGCCATGTATTTTTAACTAGCCACCGAGACATAGGAGTATAATGAAAGCACCAAAAGAGACATACTTCACACGGGCATTGCATAGCGTAAATTTGGAATACGCTGGTGCGATTTATCATTTTTGTGCTATAAATACTGTAAAGAGTGCACTGTCCTCCAGACAACGCAACCACCATGGAGGACCCGGTATATGAAAACGACTCACTAGGACGGTACATTGCCATTTTCGAAGCCAACCCAGCCGCAACCAAAGCAATAAGACGCATCAACATTCGAACAGATCGGTACGAAAATTTTGAAAGGCTGAAGAACATCAATTGCCAACTACATCTAGATTGGATTATTCTTGATGTACAAAATGGAACGAAGTTCGACGAGTCACTACGGTCTACCCTTGATTGGCTATTCTCCAATGTGGCCAAGAAAGTAGAACAATTTGTTTTAGTTGCATGCACACCCACTCAGGCATTTTTGGATTTCATGTTGCCATTGCTAGATAATGCAGCACTTGACCTCTCTGAAAGCAAAAATTATCTTACCATTATTGACGAGTTTGACGATTCAGGTACCCCGAGTATTGAAGCAGTTTACAGAAGAAGTACCAAACTTCTCGACTACTTCCCATCCCTAACCATTAGGTTTCATTGGGAGTTAGCAGAACTTAATACTATCAATACAATTTTGGTAAAGGCAGCATTACAAGCAAAGAGTGTAGAAACAGCAATATTCACTGGACTTGAAGGGGATGCTGGGGACCAGCTAGGGGCAATTGTTGGAAAAGAGGTCGATCAAGTGCACCTGACAGAACTCATTTTTGAGTGGACACCACTCTCTCTGGTACGGTTTCCTCATGAAATTATCGAAAAGTCCGAAAATTTGACCAAGCTGGTCATAGAATACCTCCCTGAAATTCACACACAAGATCCATGGCTAAGACGTTTCACCATGGTTAGTGAAACCAGCGGTGTTGAAGCCATTCGGAAAACATTAGAGGCTGGGAGCGCATTGACCAGCCTTCGTCTTGTTAACATCACGAATCTCAAGACCAATGACGGGTTTAACCTTGCAGATCGTATGCCTAATCTCGAATATCTTGAAATTACAAACACTGATGACAAGCCGTTTAGACCACCTTATCCAAATTTGGATCTCACTTTGACTGATATTGCTTCGTTGTGCGGCCCTTCCTTGAAGAATGTTTTTCTGCAGGTCGGTGCATTCGCAACCGTTGCTAACCAGGCAATTGATACATATATCAACGCTGCATTGATTGAATTTCAGCAAAAGTGCCCCAATTTGGAAATTCTACAGATAGTGTCAATGCGACCCTACGTAGATATCAGCTATAGAGATAATCACCCTAAGCGGCGTTCGCTTGTTATTGACAACCATAGAGTAACCACCCACAATCAGGTCATTGCTCAGGCTGATACTTGCAAGTTCACACCTGCAAAACATCTTCCACTCAAACACTTTAGGTTCAGTTTCAGTGGTGAGAAGACTGGCACGGTGATTTTTCGAAGAGTCTTCAACTGGGCGAAAGATTCAGGCTATGCTCGGCTGGTTGATCTCGAATATGATGTGGAAAATCCTGAAGATTTTCATAGGAAAGTTGTGCACTTACCAATCGAACTCGAAGAATTCCATGGAGTGCCAGATCTGATGGTTCATAATTGGGCTGATATAGTGGAAAGTTTGCCACAGGCGGAAGACAATGTAAGGCCAGCTGAACTGTATTGAGCCGTGAGCCGCACATATATATGTACGTGATATTAAGACATAAATAAATTTCTACAAGGCAAGGACCCTTCAGGTGTTCAGGTGCAAGGGATTGCTATTAAATTAGAGTCACATAGCCCAAGCATCTGAGTTTCTTGTTACCTCGTAAATTTCGCTTAGCCCAAAAATCGGACCATTACAGCAAGCGTTGCAGCCACAATCGTCATCAGCGCAAAACACCACACCACACTATTTTCATCATCATACCACCCCCGGTTTCGCGAGTCTGTCTGACCATCTCAACGGGACACATATAAACACAGTCTTTTGTCAACTTCGCGTCGGAACACAAACAATCTCAGAAAAATGAGCCAAGTTCGTAACCGGAAAAACAAGCCTTCGAATTCCGTTAATGCAAACACGGTTTATCATGGAGATGACGATTATGAAGGCGATGGTCGAAGCTTCGGAGTGATGGACTATGTTCGAATGGTGCTAGGGCTATTGCTGGTAAACTTTGTCTGTTCATACTATATTACAGGTACAATGTTTTGGGGTAATTATACAAAATGGACCAATCCTCGATACATCAAGTTCATGGCAACTGGGCCGCATTATGTTGACCTGACCGAGACTGAGCTAGCACAATACGATGGATCCAACCCGGAATTGCCAATCTATGTGGCTATTAACGGCAGTGTCTACGACGTGACATCAAACCCGGGAATGTATGGACCAGGTGGTGCATATTCATTCTTCAGTGGACGGGATGGTGCTAGAGCATTTGTAACTGGTTGCTTTAAAACCGATTTGACACACGATTTGCGTGAATTGGATGAACAACAAGCACAGGATGCAATCACAGGATGGCAGAACTTTTACGAAACTAGTCATAAATACTGGTTTGTAGGCAAAGTGAATCATGGCCCGTTGACTGGAGATCCTCCAGCACCTTGTAATATAGGCAAAAAGGCACCCAAAGGAATGCCTGGTAATAAATAGTTTTGCTTGCTATTATACAAAATCTCGCATCTTGTTTTGCTCTTTGATGGTGCTGTATCCCACACCTTTGATGAGCTGAATCTTGATTTGATTATCATGGAATTTGAATCGCCATTGCGATTTCACTAGATAGCATGGTGACTGGCGATCACTTTGTTCAACTCCATCCACCATTAAGTCAGCTTCTTCAATGACCGCAGGGAACGTTAGTGGCATTGATGATGGTGCTTCTCCCTTAATTGCTCCAATCGCAGCAGAAAATACGTCTTGAATAGCTTGCTGTGTCTTGTCTGCCAAAAATGTGGCAGTATCAGGAGTGATTCGAATCAAATCGTCTTGCACTTGGAACACAAACTGACGCAGTGGTTCATCTATCCATGGCCGTTTGTACCCAATGCATCGTTCATTCAGGCGTTCGATAGCAGATGGCTTGATGTCAACCAAGCTGAGAACTATTTCTTCGTAAATACCAGTCTCTCCAACCGTAGTTATGACTTGGTGTCGTATGAGACGTTGTTCCAGTCCTCGAAATCTATAGTATCTGCATTCCCTGATCAAGTTCTGTCTATGCTTTTCATTCTTAACTTCTATCTCGTTTCCTTGCAAAATTCCAATAATCTCGCGGAATAGGTCTGGGTTTCGGTTAGTAATAGTGGCAGGAGCTAGGGGTGGAGGACGAATCAATCCTTTTTTAACTCGGATGTCGACATCACCCGTAAACATAGTTCTAAAGCCCAGAGTGAAAAAGTTTGGCGAATCTCCAGGGTTGTTGAAGAGGTCTGACGTAATTCGAAAGTCAGTACCTCCAATATAGCAGCAAATTTCAGAATTTAGCAATTGATTCTTCAACCTTGGCAAGTGGTAATAGTTGGCGTCTGTCCATAGCCGAACGTATTGGTAAGCATTCTTGGGTCCGATATAATAACCTTGCAAATGTCGAACTATTTCTTCAAAGATTTTGGAATCTCTATCAAGATACAGTACCGGACGCTTTTCTTCAGGTGTCTCTTTGAATGGTGCGAAGAAATTTGTGAAAAACGACGGGGCATCTGAAGATAGTGATGCCCCGCTCAATCTAAACATTTTGTCTCCAACTTGGATACTGAATACCTGTTCATGAGGCAGGATTTTTGGAATGGATGGATCAAATTTTCCTCGAGCTGGTTCGACTGTACCTCCTTTGGGTATTTTGGCACTTTGTTGCTCGTGCTGCTGCTGCTGTTGTTGATAGTATTGGTCACTATTACTATCACTACCACTCGGCGAATTATCCACATTGCCCTCGCTGGTTACAGTGAAATACAGCGGTGATGGATAGTGAGGGCTGCTTCCTTGTGACATTGTCTGTACGCTGGTTATTCGTCTGTCGGAGATGAATGGTGATGGTGATGGGTGATGATGGAGGTGCGAAATCGCTTGTAGAGGCGGGATTAGACGATTTTGGTGGCCGAGACATGAGACGCGGCAGATCACGCTCCGACTTGGTGCAGCCGTTTTTAGGGATTTTGAAATGTCAGTCATAACGTTTAGAAGGCATAATTAATCAGTTTCAGGGCAGATGGGGCTCTGGTATATATACTCCACCGGAGCCAGTCCCATCGTCTACTGTTTTTGGCTTCTTTTTTTAAAAAAAAAGAAAGACAGTACCTAGAAACAGGGATCTTTGAGCCGCATGCGGCGTCCGAAGTATGATTGAGTACCTATCGTCACACAGAGAACAACAACGCTATAGAACACGCGAAGCAACAACGCTATAGAACACGCGAAGTGGGCGAGATTATTCGATAAACTAGCGGTTAAACTAGTCGGAACGCGCTTTTCATGGCTGGTGTTCTTTCGAACCCGCTGAGCTGCAGTTTTGAGTATTTTTCACGCATGATGCGACCAGAGCGCGTCGCGTTGGCTTCCAAAAATTCGTTAATAACTCCACCAATTTGCATTTTTCACTGGATCAGCATGAACGATTACTACAGCATTGACGACATTATCACGGATGGGCAACGGCTGCCGTGCAATTTCGAAATCAGCGTGCCAGGGCTGGGTTATCTCCAGGGTGAAATGGGGACGGATATCAACAAAGGTACGAAGATCGAGTTGCCTCTGTGGTTGGCAGAACTGTTGGCCATGTCTGGCATTTCATCAGATTCCAATCAATCATTTGTTTCATTACTAGAACCACCTATGCTTTCGCAAAAAGTCATCAATGCATTGAAATCCGAACCTACGAGTGTGGATCTGATGGCACAGAGCCCAGTGTTCTATCGACTAGTAAACCGATGGCTGTCCATCTTTGGTGACGAGGAACTGGCCAAAGTGGTCACCCAGACGCTGACGAAACGGGCCAATATTCTGAACGACTTTGCTGCCAATCCTCGAGGGCAGATGGCAGATCAAACTGATTTTCTCTCAAAATTGGACCATGACGAGCAATTGCTGTACAAAACAGTGTACGAATCCACAAAAACGATGCGCAAGTTCCTATCAGGAGATAGCAATAGTCAGTAGTCAGTAGTCAATAGTCAATAGTCAATAGCAATAATTTATTTATTTTTTCTTATTTATTTGTTCATTCGTTATCGTCATCATCGTCTACAATACGACGTTTCTTGCGAGGCGTATCCTTCTCTTCAGTGTCTCCACCTCGTTTATTGGATTCCTCTTCGTTGTCAATATCCATCTTATCACCACCATTCTCAGTTGGAGCTGGAGTAGCCTCAGCCTCTGGTTCGTTATCACTGGAAATGTCATCAGAGTCTGAAATATAGTCCTTGGACAAAGCAGACTTTTTCCTTGACGACGAAGGTTGCTCGGGTTCAGGGGTTTCCTCTGCAGATCCTTCATCGTCATCATCGTCGACACTTCGCTTCTTCTTCTTCTTGGACTTGGATTTCTTTGACTTCTTCTCCTTGGGCTCGGCCTTGCTTGACTTACGCCTTTCCTTACGATCCTCCTTCTCTTGCCTTTCTTCTTCCTCTCGTTCAATCTGTCGTTGAATATCTTCCTGTGCCTTTTCAGCCCATTCCCGGGCTTGTGCTTGGAGACGTTTTCGCTCTTCAGCAAGAGCTTCTTCTCGTTTTCTCTCTTCCTCCAATCTCTTTTCACGTTCCTTCTCAAGCTTCTCTCGCTCCTCTTGCTGCTTCTTTCGAGCTTCTTCGAGTTTCTGTTGATTGGATTGTTCATACTCGGTCTGACTTGCCAAAGCTCGTTCCAATTGGTTCAACATGGTCTTTTGACCCATCGTCACTCGAGCTTCCACATCCTCGAACGGTGCCTGCTTGTTCTTGATAAGAGTCTGCAAAATCTCAATACCCTCTTTCAACTTTTCAGTGGCATCTTGAATCAACTCTACGGTTCGCTTCTGTGGCTCAAGTTTAATCACCGATTGTGCAATATCAAACTGAACAAACGCAATATTGAACATCAGACCAGGATTGTCCTTGACCTGTTCCAGCGCTTTTCTAGAATAATCAATCGACTTGTTCAAAGCTTCTATATTTCGCTCGCTTCTTCCTCGTGCATACCACGCCTTGCCCAGCAGTGTCAACAGTTGAGGATCATCCTCGTTGTTAAACCGAGTCAAAGCCAGTTCATAGCATTCAATTGCCTTCTGGAATTGTCTCAATTCGCCAAAACAATGACCCATGTTAATATAAATAGAAACATCATTCAACGTTTCTCTGATTTTACTGAAAATTGGCAACGCCATCTCTCCCCGTTTGGTTTCGGCAAAGATAATGGCAATACCCTGAGCAGCAAATGCATTATTCTTGTCAATTTGCAGCGCCTTGAAGAAAAACTCTGAAGCTTTGAAGTATTGTTTTTCCTTTCGCTCCAAATCTGCCGGTTTGGTACCTCGAACTTCTCGAGCAATCGTCAAATAAATATTACCCATAGCAATCAGTGCGTAACTGTCGTGCTTGTCATAAAGCTTCAATGTATCCTTGTAATGGTTAATTTCTGCATCACGCTTGATGCCTTTACGTTGTCTACGCAGGTTCCAACCTTCCAATGCCCGGACAGTCAAGTTGGTTCCGTCCAAGTCCATCAGCTTGTTCATTTCATCCTCGGCAGATTCTTCTTTGGTAACCAAGTTCAAGTATACCATTCGAATTCGTGCTTCCAGATAGTCCGGTTGCTTAGCAAGAACTTTTGTATAACCAGCACGAGCCTCTTCCAGGTTGCCTAAAGCGTCTTGCAGTCTGGCCTGGTTGAATTCCAAAGTAACCTCCATTTGCTCATTTGGGTGGGTTTTCAACTCATTGGCTGCAGTCTCAAAGTTGATTGAGGCCGCATCGAGGTTACCTTTGATGTAGTTCAAAACACCAACGTTGTTATAAACTTGGGCGGCAATACCTTCCAAAGGATGGTTACTAATTACTTCCTGCAAAATCGCCAGAGTTCTGTCAATGTTATTCTCCGTAAGCTTGGCAAGAGTCAACAGCGCTTCCAACGGCGGCTGCTCGTCTTTGGCCTTCATCATTCGCAAGTACTTTTCCAACAATGACACGGCCCTCTTACGAGCTTCTTCCTTGACAGATCTGCCATCACTAGTCTTTGCATCTTCAAGCTCCTTTTTCATTTTCTCGTCATACAACAACCCCAACAGTAGTAATGCTTCCATTGACTGTGGGTGGTTGTTGACAATGCTCTCAAAGGTTAGCAAAGATTCACCTTTACCCTGCTCCATCTGAACCAACCCTCTGCCAATATGCGCCAGTACATTACTCTTGTTCAACTCAATAGCTTGGTCGAAGCATTCCAATGCATTGTCATATTCACCCATATAATGGTATGCTCTGCCTTTCCAGAAAAATCCCTCTGCCCGCAATCGAGGAACATCCGAAGCAGCCACTGCTCTATCAGCTAACTTTACTACCATTTCGTTGTTTCTTCTTGAGAACAGATAGCTCCCCAAAACAACTGCTGCTGGTGAATTGTTTTTGTTAATTCGGATTGCACGTTGAGCATACTCTACAGACTTTGCATAATTCAACGCAAACTCATCGGACTCAATATCCTTCAATGCCTTCTCCATGTGAGCCAAACTGATCAATGTATATGCGGCTTCACTCTGGTACAACTCCTCAGATCGCTCCCACGAGGTTAGTGCAGCTTCTTGATCACCCAAATGCCAGAAACACAAGCCAATACCAATTCGTGGATCAGGCTTAATCGAAGGTCGACCCATCAAAACGATCTGATACAGCTTAAGCGCCTCACGATAGTTTTTCTTTTCATACAAAACACGGGCTTTGCCCAATTGTGCGAATAAGTTAGCGTTGTTAGATTCTCGTAAGCTTTGAATAAAAACAGTCAGTGCATCATCGAATTTACCGGCTGATAAATTCAGTGCACCACGAGCTAGCACATTGGATGTGGTGTTCTTATCAATCTGCATTGCACGGTTAATGTACTCAGTTGCTTGCTTCTGATAGAACGTTTTATGGTGGGTAGGATTGTCACTTGATGCGACTGATGGAGCTGTTCGCTTCCAACGTAGATATATCCAAGCTAAACAAGAATAAGATGCTAGCAGATCGCTCTGATCCTTTTGTACACTCTCCACTATAGTGATGTGATTGTTAGTGCCATTCCACCAATTTTCCGGTGTACTTACAATTCAATCCCTTATTTACAATTTGCAATGCACTTTCAAAGTCCCCTTTCCTCGCGTATGCCATACCAACCGTCAAATAAAACCGATTTTGGGCCTCCAGATTTTCCAACAAAGCCGACATTTCGTCAACTTCGGTCAATTCTGTGTCGAGGTTGACAGACAATTCTTCGTCAGCGCTGATCGGAATGGTCATAATATTGGCACCTGGCTGCACGTCTTGACTCTGTTGTTCAACATCGTCAGCCATGACAACATCGCGATCAGGTTCGGTCATTCTCGTTGCAAACTGAAAAGTGGTGATGAATTTGTCGTTTGGTGTCGATTGGTTTTTGGGACTTTTCTTACCCGGCGATGGATGCGAAGCGAAATTTTTTTTTTTTGTGTGGATCTGCGGCTTTACTCATCACAGCATTTATCACCATGGAAAGAACTCGATTGCATATTGGGTCTATATCTGACAAATTGGCCCAAGATACCAAGGAGTTTGAAGCTAGGATAGCCAAGTATGGATCCATAGTTTCTGGACTAGAGCTGCACAAAAAAACCATTCTAGATACCTACTATGGCTACATCACTCTAGACATTCAGCCGAAGAAATTGCGTGAACTGAGAACTGCTTATAACGGGGTCAACTATAAAGGATCAAAGTTGACTGTCAACATTGCACGGCCCGATTACAAGCAGGTGTGGGAGGACAAGCAGGTGAATTCTCCAGATCCAAAACAGACTCCAGATGAGCTGAAACGACAGTATTCAGCCCCACCGAAGTTGCCTGGTATCATAAACGCTGTTCAGAGGCAGAATCCACGCAAGGACTTGTACCATGCTACGTATAGAATCATCAAAAAAGACGGTAAGAAGAAGTTTGTCAAATGCTCCAAGAAAAAACTATGGGGTGTTGACAAGAACCGAGGGCTGGATATGTTGGTGTTTGAATACCAAAATGGTCAGTGGAAGGATGCACATGGTAACACCGTCGAAACCGTAGACTATGAGCAATTGAAAGAGGATGATGGCCAGATTGTGAATGATGAAAGGGACGCAGCCATGAAGGTGTTGGACCAGATGTTTGGAGGAGACACTGGCGCAGGTGATGTAAAACCAATTGTGTTTAGTGACGATGATGAAGAAATGGGCAACGTGATCCCTTATGAGCAAAGAGCGGAGAAGTATGATGCATATAATGAGCTGGAGCTGGAGCTGGAACGGGAACAGGAGCAAGAGTACGGTGACAATGACGACAACGATGAGACTCTTTCGCAGCACCAGAACGACGAACAGGCCAGCGACCATCTGCAAAAAGCTGGCTTCAATCAAGCGTTTTCTGCAGACACAGGTGGTGGACTATTCGGTGGTTTGATCGATGATGATGACATTGATGAGAATGCAATGATTGATGATGATGTCAACGCTGATCAGCCGCAGACCGGCGGTAAGCAGCAACCGTCATCGTCTACAGACATCGAGCATATTCCAAGAATCCGAGAACCACGGGGTCTGTTCTTTCCACACTTTGATTCAGCCTTTTTGAGTGCTCAATCTCAAATTGCAAAGATCGCTCCTTCTGGCTCATTCAATGTCGAGGCATGGGAAGAGGAGCTATGGTCCAAGAGAGGAGAATGGAGTCGAGAATCTCGACGACGAAAACGTGACGTAGTACGACAGTTGAAGCGAAAAAATATGGCCAAAGGGCGAGTTTATTAAACGTATTTATTATTATTTGGCGGCATTCCACTTGACAGCCATTTCCACGGCTGCCGCACCCCAATCTTCACCATGGTTATGACCAGAGTCGGTCAATCCGGCACGGGCCTTGGCCTGTTCATCAGTCAACACAGTCTAATTTAGCATTGCATTGGTTAGTAAGAACGCATTTTGTAAAGGGTTTAATATACATACCAAAACACCGAAAATAACAGGAATGTTAATGTCGTCTTGTAGGCGCATCAATCCATGGGTAACGGCGTCTGCGATATATTCAAAGTGCATAGTTTCACCTTTGATCAAAGTTCCAATGGAGATGATTGCGTCGTAGTGTGCCAGGTTCTTCTTGCCTTGCCAGTACAATGTCTTTGTACCAAATGGCAGTTCAAAACTACCGGGAACTGATACGATATCAATGTTTTCTGGCTTCACACCCATAGCATGCAACTTTTCCTTGGCTCCCTTGACCAATGAATCGATGACTTCGCTGTTCCATCGAGCATGTACGATACCAATTCGCAACTTGCTACCGTCGTAAGTCTGGTCGAGATGTCCTAATCCTCCTGCTGGCATTGTCTTGATTTCTAATTGTCTTTGTGGTCAGAAAGATGTGGAAGGGTTTGCTGTCGCAGCGTTGCATTCGTCCGGAGTTCCGGTTTCCGATCAAGAAGAATTTCGTGCGGCTCATGCTCCTCCCGGTGGTGTCCTTCTTTCTTAAAGAAGCAAAAAACAGTGCCTACGGCAAAACGTCTACCGCTTTTTGCTTCTTTTTCTGGAAAAAGAAGAGCGTTACCCTAGGTAATGTTACAATTGGATATGTACCGCTATTTACTGCGCTGACCACTTTTCGGAGGCAATGGGCTCAAACTTCGTCCAGTTCCACAGGCCGGGGTTGGCGACATCCCGATTGCCCTTGCTATGATCGCCGTAGCCTAGAGCAACAATTGCCTGGAAAACTTCTACAAAGTTTTCAAAGCTGGTTGCTGACTCTCTCGACGCATCCAACTCTTTCGCTCGTTTCACAACCTGCTCTGCAGAGACTTCTTCAACTTTGAGCGTCGTTCCTTTGGCCCTCTCGAAAATGTCAACGATTTTGTTGATGGAAAGTGCCTCGGACTGCATCTGCATGACATCGGGCAGATCTTTGGGGTCACGATGAGCCAGGGATGCGATGACGTTAGCAATGTCCTGGTTGCATGAAAGAGCAATCTTTTGTTCCCCATCGCCAACTTTCTTGTACACCATCGACTCATTGTTCCAGAAAAGAATAGGGTTGTTGAGGAACCAATCCACCACTATCCCGGTCTTCATCTCCACTACCTTTAGGCCCAGTGATTTAGCAAAATCACGCTCGCTTCTGCTCGCGGTGAAAGAGTTTGGAAATGGCCAAGGGTCAACCTGGCTATCATCTGTGTCAAAATCAGATGGGAAGTACACCTTTACCCCGACATCTGCGGCTGCTCTAATCAATGTCTGAGTTTTGTCTTCAAGCCCGAACCCGACCAAGCTGACAAGCACATCCACACCTTCTAGTGCAGAGCGTAGGGCTCTTTCATCGTCCAGAGTAGCTTCAAAGTGCTTGACTTCAGGTGAATCTACTGCCTTGCTTTTGTTCCGGGTGATTGCATGAATAGGAAACTGATAATGCTCCCTGAACAGGGGCGAAGTGATCGCTCGCAGCAGCGGTTTACCAATCTCACCATTTAGTCCGATAACAGCAACTTTGGTCATTCTTGAATGCATAGTTTATCCTTTTTTTTGATGATTTGCACATTCAGTGATACTTATATAGAGAGAAGATACATTTCTAAGCCTGAGTCATGCGTAGTGTAGTGATTACAAATAAAGCTTGGACTGTTAGAAACCACCTCTTGGCAAAGGTTACTTTGGTGATGTCTTCTTCTATTAAGAAAAGAAGCAAAAAACAGTAAATATGGCACATGTACAGGAACATTCTCCTTGGCTGCCACTGTTTTTTGCTTGCTTTTTTAAAAAAAGAAGACATCATCCTGAAAAGGTGAGTTCCACAGGCGGTGAATATCTGGGTTGTAGTTAAATTAGTCTATTAAGAATCTAGAGTCTATAGGTTACAACTGCACCCATCTGGACTTTATTACCATTTCTGTCGTACAAAGCATCGACATAGATAACCTCACAATTAAACTCCAGGATTTGGGGTTCAGACGTATAAATAGTAGTCGCAAAAACGTTCTTGATATTCAGAATTTGCGATTCAATTTGCTGTGGAGTGCCAATAAGTGTTTTAGTACCGTATCTGCCATATTCCACTCCATTTTCCACAGGTCTGGCAGGATATACCCAAGGTGAATCATCGTCATCCTCGTCGTCGTCTGGTATCATCTTTATGTACATCTCATTGATGGCCTGGCCAGTCCATTCCACCTGTGCACCCTTTGGCAAGGCTCTCACAACAGCAATAAGCAAAGTACCAGATTCCCATGCACTAGAAACTAATGGAACCCAAGTAGATGAAACCACAAACGCCACAGCGTATGAAAATTGAGGACTGTTTACAGTCTCTTTTACCCGAGTGATATGCTGAAAAGACAACACTGTCTGCTCAATGACATCTGGTGCCAATTCCAGTGTGCTTGGGATCAGCCCGATCTGACCAGCAATGGTTGTAACTTCTTGAGACTGGATCGATTGAGCATATGGCCCAATGTTGGCTGGTGCCCAGTAACTTCGACCCTGAACATGCAGCCCAGTTCGAGTGCTGGTGTCTCTGGTGGCCAATGCACTCAGTTGCAACCGGCATGGCAAGTTTGTTTGAATGCACAATCGTGACGGAGGGTTTGGCTTTTCAAAATATTGGCCATATATAGCATTGATCTCCTGGAACTGGGTCATGTCCGCAACAAGCAATGAAATGGACAAGATATTGTCCATACACAAGCCTTCATTTTCCAGTTCTTTGACCAAAATGTCAAACACAGCCTTGGTTTCTAGTTCCAAGCTCTGTGCAGGGGAGGTGACATTGGCGATGAACACCCGGTTCTGATCCTTACTGACCTGCATCTCAGGAATCGTGCTCTGAGAACCAAGAGCGTCTGCAGAAACAGTATTCTTGCCATTTGCTGCTGGCATGCCCTTCAAATCAGCATATAGCTCTTCAAATTGCTCATCAATTGCAGGTGGCACACGTACCAACGCATTGCTGTCATAGTTGTCTTTTTCTTCGACAGTAACCGCTAAATCGCACAAGTACGACACACAGTCGTCACTGTCTTCGATAACTTTACTATTTTCAATATCCAGAACCAGTCGCTTCTTCATGAATGGAGAATCCAGAACCAAAGTTTCATACTCACCCCCTTCACCACACAAATGCAGGCCGTATTTTTCATTCAATTGAACCAACTCGTCCCTGATATCAGCCAGCGATTTCCCCAAGTGTGACTTATTAAGTCCAACTCCGGCAGTCTTAACGATCCTTGCATCGACACCGCTGTCAATGATCTCGTCCAGCAATTCAGCCTGAGAACGGTTCCACAAATAGGCCAAGCATGTCAAACCCAGTCGTTGACAAACGCTTTCTACACGAGTTCGCTGATAGGTAGACAGAATAGCACCTACAGACACTGCATCTATGCTATGGCTCTTCTTTACCCTGCGGAGTAACCGAAACAGATCTTCTGTTTCATCGTCAATGCTTGGTGAATATTCCAACGACTGAACAACACTAGACCCTACAATCTCAGCTCTGTACATTGGTACCCCCAAGCATTGGTCATACAAGCTCACTGCATGGTATCCTACCGTCTGATACATGAACGAGTCCATCTCATCAGATGAGGCTACCGGGGGGTGAAGATTTGCAAGTGCCACCAATTCATGCCCATTTTGAACACAATGCATAATATTAAACATGGAATCCTTTCCACCTGATACCAACGCTACGAACTTCATTTTCTGTCGTTTGTTGATCAATCAACCCCAGTACATCCACGGATCATGGAACGGTGTTGAAAAAAAAAATCCGATGCCTTCTCCTAGTCTGCTAGGACCTCCTATGCCAGTCTTTAATTCCTTCACCTCCATGTGCAGTATGTTGGGCCATCGGCTGGCCCTGCTTCGTACCCAAATACAAGGATCACGTGTAGCCACTAGAAGCATCACGTGAAATATTTTGGGGTGACTTTCTTCTTTTTTTAAAAAAAGAAGCAAAAAAACAGTCTGACGATCGGGGCGTCGCCGCCACCGCTTCCCAAGGGGATAACGGCGTTTTAGTGCCTGAGCCCAACAAGTTGCCGCAATTAAGGCTTGAATAAGAATAGTACGCAGCGGGCCACTGCGCGCCAGCGCGCCACCCGGGGTTTTCTGTTCAGTGAGCGAGGCGAGTCGAAACCTTGATATGCATACATGTACATCTTCAGTGTTCAAACATAGACACAGCCCTGGACTTCTATTTATTTAAATTATTCAAAACTATAACGTAACTCTGTACAACACAGTTTGTTAATACGGTGTCCATTTCTATTTAAACGTCCAAGTAACTTTAAACAACGACAAGATGAAGAAAATGTTTGGAAAAAAGAAGGAGATGACTCCTGAGCAGAATAGAGAAATGATGGAAGAGTCTGGTTTAAGGGTGAACTATGGCTTCAAACGAGAACAAAAGTTTGGACAATTCTCAGATCATGCCAAAGAACTGGCATCACGCAAGAGAGAACAATATGTCCCTGGTAGTCGGTCTGCTCCACCTGCTAATGGCAACCCATATGCTGCTGCTGCTTCTTCGAACGGTAGCAATCCATATGCTGGAGCTCAACTGGGGTATCAGTCAAGCATGAGCTCTCAACCTCCACCTTCGTATCGAACTAATGCAAGTAGTCCTCCTCCGCCACTTCCATCAAATGGTGGCGGTGGTTACCAACGACAAGAACAAAACCCATATGCTTCAGCTCAACAGTCGTATTCTTCAAGATTTGGTGCAAACCAACAGCAGCCACCTTTATCTCGTACTGAAACCATGGACACTTATGATCGAAATCGAAATGAGCTGTTCCAAGGTGCGAAACAAGAACAGAAGCCCAATGGTCTGCCCGGTCGAAGTGGTATGGCCGCTTACGGAACTGCAGCAGCTGCTGCTACCGCTAATCAAGATGAAGATGAGTTGAACCAGATGCCTTCAGAGCTGGACCAGCAATATGGAGAAGAACAAGAGCAGAAATACATGGATTCGGAGGACGAAGATGTTGAAGCAATCAAGGGACAGCTTCGGTTCACAAAGCAGCAATCAGTTAACTCGACAAGAAACGCATTGAGAATTGCTTCCGAGGCAGAGGAATCTGGTAGAAACACCCTTGGTATGCTTGGATCTCAAGGGGAGAGATTGGCAAATACCGAGCATAATTTATCATTGGCCAGCACCCAGAATAAGATTGCTGAAGAAAAGGCTAGAGAATTGAAACAGCTAAATCGGTCTATGTTTGCAGTACATGTGTCCAACCCATTTGGAGCCAAGAGAAGACTACAGGAGAAGGAAGAACGTATCAAACAAGAAAAGCGTCACGAACAATACGAAAGAGAACAACGAAGGCAAACTGCATTTGATTCTCAGAAACGAGTCGCTGACGGTTTGCATCAAAAGAGTGAATTGGCACAGAAATACAAAAATAAAAGCAACACAGAAAGATCCAAGTATCAATTTGAAGCGGATTCAGAAGACGAGGAAATGGAAAATGAAATTGATAGAAACTTGGATGGCATTTCTAGTGCTACTCAGAGATTGAAGAGACTAGCAATGTCTACTAATGAAGAAGTCACAAGACAAAACGAACGGTTGGATAACATTGCCGAGAATACCGACAATTTGGATGTCAATGTCCATCTTAACACATCTCGGTTGGCTAATATTAAATAGTAAATCTGCGCTATGTTGTAGTTGCAATATCTTTATAACAATGATCACCAGTCTTTAATACAATTAATTCATCTCCAACTTTGACCTTTTGGCTGCTATCGGTATGCACCAGGTTCATACCGAAGCAGGGCAGGAACTTTTTGCCCTTATCGATTCGACGAAATCCTTGCATAGTTTTGTATGGCTCTCTGCTAGGTTCAAATTCTCCCTTTTGCAAGTTTACAGTAGTCACCTGGCATCTGATGTTCCTGCAAGGCACAATCCACCGGTAACCATTGATACTGATCTCTTTCCAGTAGTCTTCGTCCCAGGCAGGAAATCCATCAACCACCATATTTGGACGGAAATTTCGACTCGAGAGTGAAATTTCATCATGGCCACGATCCTTAACTCTCGAGTCCAAGTCTTTCAGCGAAGATGCACTGATGAGGTTGCCCGGGTAGTAATCTTGGAACGACGATTCTGGTGGATTTTCCGACTTTGGCAGTGATGCTACCACCTTTCGTCGAATATCTGGAGCTACGAGTATGGTATCCGAGGAATCCACGTTCCTCACTTTGTTGAAGAATTCTGGCAAGCCAGGGCATGCGTCGGTGATATCGATGCTTTGAGGATTCAATCCCCAAATATTAGGAGCTACTTTTGCATATTCCCTGGCCGTATCTACGCTCAGAGGAATTTTCAGTGTGCCTCCTTTGTATTCCAACGTAATTACATCCTTTTCGTAATCAATGGATGTTGTTACCAACGTCAACTGAGGGACTTCCCGTTGAGTTAAAAAGGTGTACTTTCCTTCATTTTCTTTATCTGGGATACACAGCATGTATTGCCGGTCATGTTTAAACCCAAATTCATCCAAGCTCGACTCTTGAAGGGAAATCCCTCGTAACGATTTGACTGGGTGGACCCAAATCTCAGTAATCTTGCCTTTCTTCTGATTTTTTGTACCGAAACCCGAACTCAACAAGGTTTTTCCGGCATATGCAGCCACTGCTAGCGTTACAGAAACGCAGGCGATTGTTCTCACAGGGTAATTTGACAGTTCTGAACCTAATGCCATGTTTGGTCGTCAATGAATGATTATCAGCAGCTAATCATTGTGTTGGGAGATTTTTGAGTCATCGCGACGTTGCGTTTTTCAGCCGCATGAAGCGGCGTTTCAGAGGCGAGTTATAGAAATGAAGAAGCATGTTCCATGTTCAAATAAAGACGGTCCTACATATGAGAAATAAAGGTATAAGGTATATAGTTATTGAAAAAGTGCTCAGAAATTTGCTTATCTTCGCAACTTCAATGGACAGTCGGCATCTGGGTCACAGTTAGTCTTGTAGACACCATAGCACCAGTTCCAGCCAGTTTCCCAGTTCATGTCAAAAGCTTCATGCTTGACAACAGCAAGCCATTGGCCATTGTAAAAGTTGTCAGCCTTGGAGTTGTGCAAGCTACCGCCTACCCATTCACCCTTGGTTGCTTCAATGAAGCCTCCCAAAACAGTGCCAAATTGGTCATCATGGCTATCCAACCATTCGACAACTTCGTCATAGTTGGCAACTGGGTCAGAGTTGGATTGGATCTTGATACCTGCACCGTTTTGTCGCAATTCCCATCCGGTGATCTGAGATGGGTCGCCATCTCGCTTGGTCTTCTTAGAGGCGACAGAAGTTTGTCCAATAGAAACAGTTTCGCCATCAGATTGCAGCAAGAATGGCATTGCCTTTGAGCCCTTTGGAGAGACCAAAGCGGTGATTGGTAGAGAGCTGTCAAAGTCTTCCTTGGCCAAGGTATAAGTTGGACCAGCAGATTTGGCAGACATTGCAGCTGGAGCAGCTTTGGAGGTGACGTCGTTATCCTTTTCAAAAACGGCATGAACTTGGACACCGGATCCCAAAGCTTCGACAAACTTGGCAGTTTGATCTCCTCGCTTGGTTTGTTGCATACCACCGTGGTAAGCAATTGATGAAAAGGCGCAAGCAACCATAGCACGAGTGATGTCAGAAATACAGACATCTGCTGGTTGTTGTTCGCCAGTGTCAGCGGCATAACATGTTGAGATTCTTGATTGCATGCCACTGTCAGATTCCTTGGTAGAGACCCGTTGAACAGAGTGATGGACACCCCATTTGTCAGGCATAGTAGAGGCAAAAACGTAGTTAGAATCGAAGCATTGAGGTTGATAACCTGCGTTAGCAACGCCTGCAATTGCCAATACTGCGGTAGCGAGTGTAGTAAGTTTGGATTGGTTGGTCATTTTGATAAAACGAGAGAATTTGATTGATTGATTGATTCAAAAGGAGAGGAAATAACAAGCCGTATTTATAGTTTTTTATGGCATATAGTTACCCCTCTCATGACTTTCGTTCAAGTTGTTAGATGTTGGTGTTCTATAATTACCTATCCTGTCCATGAATTAATAGGTCCAGAGTGATTAACTGATTGACACAGTTTGCCGCATGAAACAAGCCATACCAAGAAAAATATCATCCACTACGGGATCAATTGCAGTGGTTTCGTTTCTTTTGGACATTCAAAACAACTCGGTAAACGCGGTTAACCCGTATCCTTGTGCATTGGTACCGTCCATCAACGACCAGAATGAGATGCTAATTATATCAGACACGATGCCAAGAAATACCAGACACTTGATCGGGATTCAACTGGTTGTCTCTCCCCCACAGTCAATTATTCTACATCCATTACATCACTGCTTTTTCTGCAGTTTACGGCATGTTACATACACATACATGGTAATGCGACAGACCACTTTTCGTAAAGAAAAGCGTACGTTCTCCAGCCGAGTGTATGCCGGTATGCTGTAAGCAGTATGCGGCATTACCTCGTATACACATAACGTATATATTACATTGTTTACAAGGTTATTTCCAACTAAAAATAACAAACATGAACCACGGCTCTATGTCTAGTTGAAGTACAATGTTACATTGCTAGTTTAGCCTCTCTTGCCTATACGATACATGATACTAAAAAAGGATCTCCACGTTTCGCCGGCCGGTTTTGATATACATTTAGTCGATCGTTCATTATATTTTTAGATAGTCCAAAACACTGTAAAAGCGGCTTACAACATAGCCGAATCTGACACCACGATGTCTTACCCCTCCGCAAAACAACAAAAAATAATAATTAAGCGAGGCAATTAGAGTTACCAATAGGGCTTACTGGTACACATGACAGCCACTTCGATTGAAAGGGAAAAGGGGCGGGTACCTAAAAATGCTGTGGGACCTGGGACCTGGAACCTGAGTGAGAAACTGAAAACTGACTCGCAATCTGGCAACGTGTTATACCAAGAAAAACCGCATACAGCATGTACGTTTCCTTTCCTGCGAAATATCGGGATATGAATTGGCTAACCGTAGCATTGGTTCGACCAAGAATGCCAAAAATAACCGTGCATAACAGTTGCGTTGCATAATTAAAAATAGCATACAGCCGCACCATTACGACGAATAACTACAATAAATATATATTTATGAAAGAATCGAATGAATACAAAAAACATATTAAAACAAACTAAGAAGAGTAGTTAATGTAAACTAAGATATCACCCTTGCCTGCGATATTAACTGTGTGCTGGTCTCCAGCACCTTCACCTAATGTCAAACGTCCTTCACCAATTTCTTCATCTCTGCCTAGTGACTTGTGATCTCTGACACGGAAGATCAGCTCCGCAGTCTTTGGAGCCTTGAATGCAACGTTTTCCTCAATCTTGGTTTCTTGGCCGGTGGACTTCACCGGCTTGGTCTTGAACAGTTCTTTTTCTTTCTTACCAGAAAGGTACACTCGAACTTGCAAGTGTTGAACACCTTCGAAACCGCTAACTTGCATAATAGTACACTGACCAGGTGCGGTTTCACCATCAGGAGATGCTTCACTTGAGATTGAGTTCATTCTCTTGTGATTACCTCTGATGGAAGCTGATCGGATAGATCCACCATCATTCTGCAGAGAGGAATCTGGGGCAGCTACAGAATCATTCTTGTCCTTATGTCGCATGCCCGGGATGTGTGACGTCAAGAAGCTACCTCCTTTTGTTACACCACCATAGACACCGCTAGCAACTCCACCAACAACCTTGACTGGAGCAGAGCCTACCTCAGTCAACACTTTGCCTGGAGTTCCCATGGTACCGACAAAAGTTGTGCCAAAATCGCTACTCTTGACCTTCTTGGCAACATATTGTGGCTTGAAATTCAACTTGAGTCGGATTTGTCCAGCCTTTTCACCAAGTGGCAAGATCAAGATTTCTGCATTCAGTGGTTCCAATTCGTTGATAGGAATTGTAGCTTTGCCCAAGAAGTCATCAGCGCCAGGGCCCATATCCCAATCGTAGATGCTGACAACCAAATTGTCCTTTTCTCGGTTGACAATTTCAGCTTCGAAACATTCGTTCCACGCTGGGGTCAATGTCTTCTTCTGCACCTGCGACTTGAACAGCTTGACATCATTATAATGGAACACTGCGTAAGGATCGCTCTTTCCTGATCTATCTGCTGCAATCAAGTCGCTAGCATCCATCACATCAACTCTTAGGGTACCCTGGTTGTTGACAGATTCTCGTGGCAGTAAGGTCATTTCAACTGGGAAATATCGACATGACACCTTGACTCTGACATTTCGACCACCACCGCTTAGAGTGATAGTCTTCTCGGCACCAAAAGAGTCTTTCAAGAGCTTCAATGTTGGTATAGTAGCTTGAACAATTGCATCCTCGCTTGGAGCAAGTTCCTTTGACACAAGTTGGAAAGCGATTTCCGACCATTCCAACTCTCGGATCATAGCTTCACCAGTTTCACCAATCTTGGCTCTGGAACTCTTCAATTTTGGAGAAATCCAGCATGGGAAGTCAGCCTTGTCAATAACTGCTCGCAAATAGGTATCGGCTTCGGCATTCTCAACTGCAGAGACACTGAATGCCAAAATACCAGATTGGTATTGCACCAGCTCTTCCAATGGAATATCGACTTTTTCTGGTTCTTCCATTTCAAGTTCCTCCTCGTCTCCAGATTCATTGAGAGTTTCAGCATCTGAGTCTTCTTCTTCTTCCTCCTCTTCTGCTTCTTCTTCAGCCTTCTTGGCAGCAGCAGCTTGTTCTTCTTCGAGTTTCTTCTGCTCAGCATCTGGGTCTTCACCACGGGCAATAGCAGCTTCTCGTTCTTCAGCAGCTTTT
Source organism: Blastobotrys proliferans (assembly GCA_003707485.3). Taxonomy (NCBI): domain Eukaryota; kingdom Fungi; phylum Ascomycota; class Dipodascomycetes; order Dipodascales; family Trichomonascaceae; genus Blastobotrys; species Blastobotrys proliferans. The sequence goes on from PPJI03000015.1 coordinate 111,499, forward strand.
CGGGCTTCTTCTCGCTTCTCTGCTGCTTCTTCAGGATCCATGACTGGTATGGATGGCAAGAATTGGATTGTATAAGTAATCTTGCCCTGGGCTTCCTTGTTCTGTCGAGCGATGTTTGCCACTTGTTCTACTTCTTGACTCTTGAGATACTTGCCATCTTCTCCACGAGTGATTAAGCTCTTGATGTCAAGAACCTTCCAGCCCAAAGTTCGATCTTTGCCCAGCTTTTCCTGGTCCATGGCTTCAATTGTACATCGCTGGTTGGCGTTTTCAACAGTGGCATAAACGATTTCATCCCACTCAGGCTCAGGAGTATCCTTGAGCTCATCAGTTCGTGCCCGTTGGATTCCACCCACAAAGATTCGCATGTATGGGTCAATCTTAGCATACGAGTCCAATTTTGGCAATTGAGCACCACGTTTGAAGTGGAAACGCAGTACACCAATTGGTTCTACAAATCCGCCAAGTCCACCAGCATCCTTGATAGCAACAGGTTTGAAAGTAGCACTCATTCGAACTCGACCCATTGGAGTCAATTTGAACCAATCTTGACCGTCCTTAATGCTATCCAACATCTTTTGTAGCGGCAATTTGTAGCTACCCAATACAGGATCATGTGCAAGACCTCTGGAATCCTTGATTCGGACCCCTAATTTACATTTCTGTTTGTTGGTAACCAAAAACTCGTAGCTTTCGTCCCAGATTGGACTATTTGTTCGCTTGAGATGCTTGGTCTGTAACAACAGTCTATCATTCAACAACAAGTCTGCGTATGGAGACAATTGGCCAACCATGCTTTGTTTGACATCCAAATCCTTTGCCTGATGGACTGTAAACTTGACAATACCGGTGTTGGATTCTGGGGGAGGCTGAACAGTACCGTCTTCCAATGTCTTACCTTCCAATGCAGGGTACCAGTGCACACTAAAGATCATGACACCACGATTCTTACCAGCATTCATAACACTGGCGGAAATAGTTTCCTGATCGGGCTTTTCGGCCAAAGTTTCCAAAGAGAAATTCACAGTACCAACTTTCTTGTCTTTTCGGTAGTCGTTGAAGTCGACAACTTCTAAAGTCAAGACATCATTAAGGCTGCCCACCATCAAGTACTTGGTTTCATTCCAAGTTGGGTTCTTTGTGTCATCCTTAATTTCACTTCGAGCCAATTCTTCCCGTTCATTAAAGCTGAATTTGACGTATGGGTCAACAGTATTGCCAAGGGAATCTGATCCCTTCAAGCCCTTTGCGTGATGTATGGTAACAGCCAATACACCAATAGAGGAGTCGCCAGCACCTGCCAGCATCTGCTCAATATTCAATTGGAAAGTGTTTGGAGCATACATCATTGGACCCATATTGGAGTGAACCATTTCATTGATAAAGCCTTGTAACCCTGGGATAATATTGATATCAAAACCAAATGTTTCACCACCAATTGGTTTCAAAACAAAATCGAACTCTGGTGGCTGCAAAAATGAGACATCTACAGTTTGAACATGAGGGAATGAGGTCATCATTTTGATTCGGACTCGCATCAAGCCCGAAAAACTCATGTCTTCAACAAGGATTGGCAAAGATTTTGACACAAACCCTTTGCCAATTCTAACACCCAACACAACCTTTGGGTTAACCTTGTTTTTCAACTGCTTTGCAGTCATATCGTCGGTATCGTTTGGAGTAAAGGAAAATTTCCAGTCCATTACTGCAACATCTTCATCAGTCTTTGGAAAGGTTCTGACATGTTCTACTCTAGGTGGTTTAGTACCCAAAGTGAATGTATCCAAAGACAACGACTCAATAAAACCAGGAACTGCACCGACCAAAACTTGATTCACAGTTTGGACAATAGTTCCCGATAATACCGGTTCGTAGATTAACCAAAATTTGACCAAAAATGCATTCATCCATTCCAAAGTTTCGGTATCAGTTTCTAGTTTCTTCATACCCAACTCTCTAGCAACATCGTCACGAGTATTTCTTCGTAGTCGTCTTACCGATGTTCGATATGCGGTTGCAGTAAAAGCCAAAACAATTGCCAACCAAGCCAAACCTCCACCGAATCTGGCAACCAGCCATGAGAAGAAAGATGACACGATAATCAATGCAGTATTATGATACCAATCACCGTAGTACTTCTCATTAACATAAGTTTCCAGCAATGTTGATCGTTGAAGCAGATCTTCTGCCTCTTCATCGGTGGTAAGTTTATCTCTTTCTTCCCATCCACCAACCTGCTTCCAACCAACAAAATCAGGCTCAGGAGCTCTTTTAATTTCCTGAACTTCTTCATCCTTCTTCTTCTTTAACAATTCTGGATCGACCTCTTTGCCTTTTGAGGCCGATGCAGGCTTTTGTTTTTCATTAGTAGTAGGCTTCTATAACAAATTACAAGTTAGTATCGTTTATTCTTCTCACCACCACAAACCTCAAATTCAATTGTAGTATCTCGGCTCAGATTATTAGCTCTTGTTCTGCTTCGCATAAACCCTGGCATTTTATATTGTATATTGGCACCCTGTCATGGAAGAAAACTTCAATTTCTAGTAAGGAAGAAAGAAAGAAAAAAAAAAAAAAAGGAAAGATGCGGAGTGTGTATTCCTTATAACAGTTCAGAAAAAAATAATGACCAGTGTTCACAAATAGGGCTTAGCACATTAACAGGATAGAGGAATGTCTCACATAAAATGGTTACACCCTTCTAGGAGCTTAGTTACCGAAAGCTGGCACCGGCATAGAAATGCACTTAAACAAGCCAACCAGTGCATGCAGCTGACAGCCAATTAAACCCCAACCCACTTAAGGCGGCGCCCCTCTCAATCTTTTTTCACCAGCCTCATTTTCCAATTTCAATGAGGTCAGGTCACACTGTCCTATCAAAATCCGGTGGACGATTAAAATTTCCTTTACCATTTGGAACCCCTAGAAAAAAAATGTTTTGAACTCCGTTAAGGTCAATCTCACATCCCGCCTCAAACTGCTCAATTGATGCGTAAGCAACGCATAATGAGGTCAGAGCCGTGACATATTTAAAAATAACAATATAAAAATTCAGGGATCAACCAAGCAGCCTGGCCTATACAGTTACCCAAATTAAACCACAACAATGGTAAATCTGTATGAACGCCTTAGACTTGGTGATTGCTTTTTGAACAGAACATCATAGAGCGAGCGTTTTCTGCACCGAGAATACAACTACAATGAATTCTATTAGTAGCCACACACATGTCAAATTGAAAAGAAAAAAAAATCAGGAACCTGGTCTCAGAGAGAGCCATTCCATTCCTTGCCCATTGCATTTTTGCTAAGATTTTCTTTTGTCTTTTTTCACATTTGACATGGGATCGTTAAATTTATCTTTTACAACTTACACTTTCAGTCTGATCTGCTTGATTAGCTTGATCTAATTGGTCTTTGGCCAATTCTTTGCCGTTTTCTGGAGCACCCTTAGTGTCTAAGGCTGTGGCCGGGGCTGTTCCAGCTCCTGCTGGTGCTTCTTCCTTGGCAGAGTTGGTGGCCGCCAACTTTTCATTGACCTGGCCGATATCGTTTTTCAAGCCATTATTATCAACCATACCTTGGACACCATTGGATGGCTCATTTGGCGGGGTCGGAGCTAAGTCGTAGTTCTTGCCCTTCGCAGGCGGATTGAGTTTGTTCTGGACATATTGTTCACTTCTTCTCTCCAATTGTTCAGTTTCCATTGGCGGTGTCATTCTTTCAGAAGTCGACGCCATTGGGAGATTTTGTTGAAGTTAACGCGAATTGTCGATCGAGTGAAAGTTGAAGGTGAGAGGGAGGAAAGGGAAGTGGGAAAAAAAGTCCTTTTGTTGTCGTTAGGGTTCTCTTGTTTGGCCGTGTCTTGTTGTTTGCTTATGCAGATAATTCAGCTCAGCACTGCCAGCCAGCAACAATTGACAATCTTTAAGGAGTTGCATTTGTGCAGTTCAAATGCAGTTGTGCAGTTGGGAAGATTATGTAATCTGAGAAGGCTGGCTTGAGCCGCACAGAATTCGGAGTTCATGTGAGGCACCATGCATATATATGCAACAAAGGGATTCAAAACGTGTTAATAGAACAAAGACAATTTTTTTTTCTAAAATATCATTATTATCGTGAATATATATAGATGCATATTATTAACTGAAATTTTAGTCTATGTATCGTTAAAATAAATAATCGTGTGTAGTGCTTTTTAATGCTTTTATGCTTTATGCTCTACCAAAAAATCGTCTAGCGATTTCACCAAGGCTGTACTTGACGTATTCCCAGCCTCCTTCTCGAACAGCGTCGCCGTTCTCTTCTAATCTTCGCACCAAATAGTCTTTGGTTTCGTTGGTTGGACCCCATGGCACGTATTTGATGACTTTTCGGCCCCTAGCAGACAATTCCTGTCCAGCGTCTTCAGCCATGCCCAATAGTTGACCAAACACAATAGATTCATCCTTGGTCAAGTCTACACCCAATGGGGCTTCGTTTCGCATCTTGTTGTCAACAATTGCGCAAGATTGTTCGTTGTGACTAGCAACAACCACTCGGCCAACAACTGGTCGGCAGCCGTCAATTGGTCCCTTGCCTGGGTTCTTCCATCCTTCAATTACAGAGTCAACCATCATGTTGACACCAGTGTCAAATGACCAGTCGGAGTCTTCCTTGGTCTTGTGAATAACGTTCCATCGATCTGGTTCGGAATGAATGTAAGCACCTCGGACCAATTTCATGCCAACTTGGTAGTTATCTCGCTTGGCCAAGTCCAATTCTTGTTGCAACTGCTTGACAGAGTCTTGCAAGTACATTTGAATGGTACCCAGAACAATAACCTTGCCGTCTCGGTTGAATTCTCGCATCATTGCTCGTTGCAATTCGTAAACACCCTTTTGCAAGTAGTACTTTTCAGCATCAAATACAATAACTGCGTTTCCTTCACCGTATTCATCAGCATGTCGGCAGATGGTTCGGCAAACATCCAAGTAAGCTTGCCATTTTTCGGCATATTGAGGATTGTCGTAATTTTCCAAAATATCAGCGGCTTGAGACATCAACCCAGTTGGTTTCAATGCAATATAACCACTGGTTGGGCTGACGGTGGTCAATCCGGCGTCGTACATTTCCCGTGCGGCTCGGGCGTGTGGTACCAATACATTGTCAATTGAACCCAAAGTTTGTGGAATCACCTGGTCAACCAATCCAGCTTTGGTACCTTCAGCATCCTCAACAGAGTAGGAAATCATCATGTTACCGTAGCCTCTGTTTAGGAGCTTCTTACCGGTATCTCGCAGCTCGGAGAAAGTTTCACCGCCACAGTAAATTGGGTATACAAATGCTTTGATCAAAAAGTTGGGTACGAATCGCATCACCTTGATAGAGTACTTGAGAAGGGATTGTGAGGTAGCCATAGAGAGCAAGCTCAGGCAGTACAGTTCCTTCATTCCCATATATCTAACAAATTTTGGCTTTGCTCCCGGTGTGACCAATACATTTTGAACCAAGTTTTGGTGATGAGCAGATGCAGTGGCGTTGACAATTAACTTGTCGCTGTTGAATTGCTTTTGGTCTTGCTCAGGGCCCAGCGGCTGGTTTTGTTCATTTTGTAATGGATATGCAGTTTCACTTGTCGAGTGATGGTTTTGATAAGTATGGTGAATTTGTCGGTTGGTGGTAGTTAATAATCGTGAGCCAAACCCACCGGCCGCACCACTGTGACTAGCTAGTGTGGCGCGCCGCGATGCAGTTAAGACTGATTTCATAATTCTTCGAGGCATCGGATAAATAATTAATAAAAAACTTTAATTTTGGAGAAAGGGAAAGGAAACGGTCAAAGTGAGGATATTTGGGGGTCTTTATATATTAGCAAAAATTTTCTTAGTAATGGTGTAGTTATCAGTAAATCCTGAAGGGACACTACTCTCATGACCGAAACTTGGTTTTAACTTGGGGCCGGGGAAAACAGATTTTTTTTTCTGTACAGGAAGACTTTCCAAGTTTGATCACTAAACTTTCTTTTTTACCACTATCTATCAAAGTAGGTCAACCATGAGCGAGACTCATAATGTGTGTTAAATCAATTTAACATGCAGTATATGGAAACAACATTCTCCGATGCCCGTTATTACCCCACGCTCCTGTTCCGTTTTTATTTTCTTTCCTTTTTTCTGAAGCCGCCCGGCAGTGATAATCAATTGGAATTTTTTTTTTATTGATACTATAGATACCATAGATAGCCAAAGGGTAGTACGAATATTTCGTCTTATCTATTGAGGAAAGGGTCATCGGAACTAATCTATACAACAACAAAAAAATCCACTTACCCCCGTCCCTGTGTTAAATGCCAGAAAGTTTATTAGCAGCCCGTAAGATCCGTGTCATGAGGGTAGAGGTGGTTGGAATGTCGCCAGTACATGCTATTTTTTTGTTCGGGCACGATGAGGTGGAAAAAGTTAAATGAGCCAAACTTGGAAACTGTTCCTAACAATCCCAAGAAATTTCTTAAGAGCTACCATCAGCGATAGCCAGCGCACAGCACATCCGCCAGAACCGCAACCACTAGCAGCGCCCAAAGGGCCAAGATAGCGATCGGCCGTCTTTCCGATGGGGCTAATGTTCCATGTCGGACAACGAACCTGCGCTGTGACTTAAATTACTAACGTGCATAATGGGCATTGCGGAAGGGTGTTTTCGGTTCGGATTAATTTTACAGCCTTGTATTGTACTATTGCTATATAATATAACAAACTAACTTGATATATGGACCACTTCAATTGCTTTTGCTTCAAGTTGCTTGAAGTTTATGACATGGGGGGTGCTAGTAAAAAAATGCCGACTTTGCCGTTGCCGGATTTAGTGCTGACAAACGCCGACCGACCATTTTTCACGATATGTGATTTTCCATTGTTATTAAAAAAAAATTGCCCGGTTATCAGCGGTTTATATACAACGTTAATCTGTTTTCAGCTACCATGAGCGAACCCTGTGTGTTGACATGTTGAACTGGCCGATTGGCTTTGATGCCCGGCCCCGAGCCGCATTTTTGGGCAACTCTAACACGGACCCTAACGGGCAAAATAGTTTTGGCTGGGACTTTTGGGTCCCATGCTTAGGTCTGCTGTGCGGCTTTCCCACTGCTTTAGATAATGCTGCTTTAGATAGCATCCCATAGTCTCTTAGGGCTAATACTGCGGCTGCGGCGGCTACTGTTCAAGACCTCCCTCTCTAAATCCGTGTTCGAAATCCACTGACCCCCCACAATTTTCTGCCTGTCGATGACAAGTCCGCATCCGTACCTAAGTCACGATACTGCAGAAAAAACATGGAGGGCATCCTTGTCTTGAGAGACCTCCATGTTTTATTTCATGAATGAAACTTTGATTTGAGTCTGAGTGGCGGAATTGCCTGAAATTTCGAAACCCAACAAACGGTCCAATCAAAAACTTGTGCCTAGCTGTGGCGAGAGCGTCGTGCGGCTCGGCAGCAGCCAGGTCCTTTATTTAAGTGGATCAAGAACGGAACGGGGATGTTTCATTCCTTTGTATAATCCCAACTGTTTGTTCCATCAGGAAACATTCTCGTGACCCACGTTAGGTGTCTGCGCAGGTTCTATTAATATACACTCCCTTGTTGGTCTTGTGGCCTTCTGGAACTTTCATCACATGTTATATGAATTCTCGTCTCAGTATATGCTAATTTAAGGCGATGTATCTCGAGCCGTAAGATCTGCGGCGCAACGCGCACGTGATGTCGGCACAGACGGCAAGCGGAAAGTCGGCACGGAAATGCACGGGTACTATATACCACATCATCAAGTATAGTGCACTAGTGGCTGAACTAGTCACAGGCGCTGATCAATCATCGGGAGAAGTAGGTGATTAATAGAACAGGTTTGGCAGCTGCTCGACGTCGAGGTGAGGCCAGAGTCAGGGTCAGGGTCAAGGTCAGGGTCGCGATCGCGGTGGAGTCTGGGGCCTACATATCATCATCACCACACTTCGCTATTCAGCAAGCAATCAGCAATAATTGATGGCGATCAGGCTTTTGCCCAGTCACGCCACCATCCATCACCATGTCATTGCCACCGGAAATTGTTTTCATCATTGCTCAATTGCTATGTGATGATCAGCGTTCCTTGCTTAATTGTGCCTTGGTCAACCACACATGGTTCCATCAGAGCATCAAGGTTCTATGGAGAACGACGCACGTCGAATACTATTCCGATGAGTCTAGGTACGAAAAGAAAGTTGAACGTAGACGATGTGATTATTAGCGAATTGATGAGGTTTGTCGAGCTTGGTGCCAAGCTTTCTAGTCTCAAATGCCTGGTATTACAACTATGGGACCACGAAACATGCCTGGATCGTTCCCTTGCCAATGCCATGTTTTGTAGTAGCTCGTTGCAGAGCTTTGTGATACACTCTGTCAGAGTCAATTATAAAGATTTTCAGGCCATTGCGACGAACTGCAATATTTAAACGAAATTGTTGTATCCGAAAAAATTTCTTCTTTTGATCATGCAAGTTTGGATATATCTTACAACCAACTGGCATCCATTCTATCTAGGCTTCCCAACCTTAAAACTATCACTGCGAATAATACAAAAGAAGGGCGGCTTTTCTGCAGGGCACTGGCCTACTGTGAAAAAGATAAGATCCCTGGTATTGAAAAACTCATTTGTTCTATAGCGCCTACAAAATGTTCATGTGGTAAATATCACTGGGATTTTGAAAATCTGGCTCCACGTATTACGACCCTAAATGACTTGTATCAAGCAAGGAGTACCAACCCCCAGGCTTGCTGGTTCAATTGTCAGGGCCAATCCGAATCTGACAAGTCTAGTACACCAAAAGACTGGCAAACTGTGGCATCAAAATAGTGAATTACTTTAGCTAGTTGCAGGATTACCTTCGTTGAAGCGGTTCATTGCCTGTACGGACCGGTTCCAAGAGGTGCCAATTGGACCAATGACGACAGTATTTTTGACTCAGCTTTTTTCCAATCTTCCTCTTGGTCTGGTCGATTTAGAACTCCAGTTCAATTTTGGTAGCGCTTTTGGTACATTTAGCTTTGAGCCTTTGAAAGTACTAGGTGCTACTAGCCGAAAGCTCCGCACACTCATTCTGCAGAACGGGGGAGCCACATTTGAGGTATCCATACTTGGTACTACACCTCCGCTGTTAGTAGACCAGGACTTGGATTTGGGAATTACGTTGTTTCCGGAGTTGCGGGATTGCCCTAACTTGACCAACGTTCGGTCGAGCAATCTCCAGTGTGTCTCAGAGAGTTTGTAGCACAACACATGCCATCAATTGCGATTTATAGTGGGATAAGGTGCAGATGCACAAGATGTTTCTCTGAGCGCATTGAATAGCAAAAACCGGTGGAATTGCGCCGCAGGCACTGTTTTCGCTTCTTTTTTAAAAAGAAGAGTAGCGCTTTCAAAATCACTGGCTCATAACCTGACAGGAGCGTAAATCGGCGTCGGACCCCAATGCTCCCAATCAGAACCGAGTTTATCTTGCTTAGGCTTATATATATTCTATTCCAGCACCAGAGTAAATTGCGATGGCAGGCCTATAAGCCGTTGTTTATTATTTTTTCTTCTCCCTCACTCTCCTGTAAAGTAAGGACTCCATACAAAACATCCATTCCGAATCTACAATCAGACCAGGATTTTTTAATCTAGGTTTAAGCTTTAGGCTGAAATAAGATGGGTATATGTTTGTCTTGTTTAACAGGAAGACAAGATGAGGAGGCAGAACCTCCCTTGGTAAGTGCAATCCCTAGAAACCAATGCTAACATGAACTGGTGAAGCTAAACGAGACGACTCCTTTGTTAAGAGAGGACCAACCTACCCCACAACAAGAAGACACAATCGACCGTGCAAAACGAGATAAAGCTTTGAATCGAATCGTCAATTTTACTGGAGAAAATCTTATCGATGTAAGCTCCGTATCGCAACCAGAGGTCCGGTCCATTGGTAAATCAGCCAACGAGTACAAACGACTCTTGGCCGAATTGAAGTTTCAAGATAGTCAAAGCATTAATTCATCTAGTCCTTCAGTGTCACCAAGGTCACCGGAATCTATCAAAAGCAAGGGTTCTGTAAGAAGTGTTTTGCCCAAGAAGGCGTCCATGCCTCAGCTAAGTGACGCTGATAAGAGCTGGCTAAAAGAACTGGGAGCTAGTGCCAACAAGGCCATTAAGAACGAACCTGTAGTGAAATCTACAGGCAATTTGGTATTGAACTTTGAAAACTAGACTGACTGGTTCTCTATTTATTATTATTTTTATGTAGTTTATGTACTAATAAACATGGGTTTGATCATTTATTTATCTCCCAACCAGACCGGTCCCCGAGCCGACTTTTGGAAATTTTCATAACCCACACAACAACAAACCACCTGAAAGAGATCATAGACATTGCAAATATGGTCAGCAAACGTAAAAGCAAGGGCGGCGGTAGTAGTGCCGACAAGCCAGAAACTAAAAAGGTCAAACTAGATCCAACTGTACGTTTGTAATGGCTATTTTCTGGCGGATATATCTAACAAAATTTCGATAGGATGGCACCGCGTTTTGCAACAGCGCGTTAAAGTCGATCGCACAGCTGACAGATGACGAGTAAGTGAAATGGAAAGCTATTGGAAAAATACTAACGATTGTATGTGTTGTATTGTATAGTGGACGTTCGATTGATGAGTTATTCAAAAAGTTACCACCCAAGAAAATTTACCCAGATTATTATAAAGTGATAGAGGAACCGATATCGTTGAACGAGATTCAGCAGAAAGTTAACAAGTCGCAATACGGTTCGTTGGATGAATTTTTAGCAGATTTCAGATTAATGGAACAGAATGCGACAACGTTTAATGAAAAAGGAAGTGCCGTAGCTAACGACGCTGAAGCCATTTACGAACACGTTGAAAAGTTGGTCCAAGAGCAGCAGAACTTTGTAGCTAATTACCAAACAATGATTGACACGCTGGAGGAATTGATTGACTACAAAGTTAAAGGAAAACAACTGAGTGATTGGTTCATGGTGGAACCTAGCAGTGAAGATTATCCTGATTACAGAGAAATTATCGAAGAGCCAATGTCTTTCACAACTGCACGAGCAAAAGTTGAAGCTGGAGATGTCAGAACGTTGGAAGACTTTAAAAACACGGTTCAATTGATTTTTTCAAATTCAAAGCAGTACAACACTGAAGATAGCATAGTCTATGCAGACACCGAGGCGCTTGAAAAGGTCTTTCATCAGAAAATGGACAAACTGCTGAAGAAGAATGGCACCAAATTGAAAATAAGCATGAAGAAGGAAGCAGTTTCGGACCAAGACATCGAAATGAAGGACGCAAGTATACAGGAGGAAGCCGTATCGGTCGCAGCAACCACTGGTGATGAAATAAACAACGAAGACGAAGAAAATGGTAATGAAGAAGACGAAAACGACGACGAGAAAGCGGCAGAAGAACTTCGTAGAGAGGCAATTGATGAAGTGCGTACCCGAGAGCCTGGCAAAACAGTTGCTGATGCGTTGATCAAATGCTTGTCAGTAACCAGCTCTCTACCCCAGCAATCAAAATATCAACAAGCAAAGGCTCTTCCTCCACATCTGAACGACATGTTCCAGCTGTCTATTCCTGCTTCCAAAGTGTATACCATCCAATCACATACATTCATGGTTCCACAGTACCACCACACAATCAACGTCAATATTCTGCTGAACCAAGACTTGAATGATCGTTATTATCAAATACAGCTGAACCACAATGCCAGAAAGGTGCCGCCGTTGTCATCTCCGCCTCTTCAATCGCTAGAAGAACGACCTTTATCAATGAAGTTTGACATCCGGTTGACGACGGGATTAAATCAAATCGAAGTGCTGTGCCAGGCTGCTCCACCGAACCCACGAGGGCATCAACGGTCCACAGCCGCACCTCCACAAAATCTAAACCAGGAGGATTTTGAAACCGAAAAGTTTATTCTGTGGGTTGTACTTGCCAGGACATAGATGTATTCTGATATAAATAATTTATTAATTAGTACTATGCAAAGAATGCATGCGGCGGAAGCCCTTCCATGATTGATGGAGAAGTTAGTTTAGCGCGGCATCGCAACGGTGGGCGGGCGTCAGCGGATGGATGATAGTCTACCGACCAACCGAACCAAAGAAATTTTTCTTGTTAGTCACTCGACGTTCAAGAGACTCAATATATCTCTCAGTATGGGATCACACAATAACAGCATCAAATTACTGGCTGGTAATTCTCATCCTCAGTTGGCAGAAAATGTAGCTTCAAGGTAAGCTTTTTGCAAGATTGCATGGAAGTGACTAACTAAAGTTGGTTAGACTGGGTTTAGATTTGAGTAAAATCCATGTATCACAATATTCCAATCAAGAGACTGCAGTTACGATTGGAGAGTCAGTCAGAGATGAAGATGTGTTTATCATCCAAACTGGCTGTGGAGAAATCAACGACTATTTAATGGAACTATTAATTATTATTCATGCTTGTAAAACGGCCAGTGCTAGAAAGATTACTGCAGTGGTACCAAACTTTCCGTATGCTCGACAAGATAAGAAAGATAAAAGTAGAGCGCCTATTACTGCCAAACTGATGGCAAATATGTTGCAAAGTGCTGGATGTGATCACGTTATCACCATGGATTTGCATGCATCTCAAATTCAAGGGTTTTTCGATGTACCAGTTGATAACCTGTATGCAGAGCCAAGTGTGTTGGCTTATATTAAAAAAAATATCGATTGCTCAAATGCGGTAATCGTATCCCCAGATGCTGGCGGAGCTAAAAGAGCTGCCGGCATCGCAGATCAATTGGATATGCCGTTTGCATTGATTCATAAGGAAAGAAAACGTGCAAACGAAGTATCAAGAATGATTTTGGTTGGTGATGTCCAGGACAAGGTCTGTTTGTTGATTGACGACATGGCTGATACTTGTGGTACTCTTGTTAAAGCGACGGATACCTTGTCTGCACACGGGGCCAAAGCAGTCATTGCCATTGTGACTCACGGAATCTTGTCTGGACAGGCGGTTGAACGAATTACAAACTCAAAGCTGGATAAACTGGTTTGTACGAATACTGTTCCACTGACTGCAGAGACACAGAATTGTTCAAAGATTGAACAAATTGACATTTCTTCGACATTAGCTGAGGCTGTTAGACGGTTGCATAATGGTGAATCGGTTTCATATTTATTTAGAAATAACCCCGTAGTTTAACAATGTTTGTGAATGCTCAGGGATCAACCTCAAGCACTATGTGATATGCAACAGTGCATGATTCTCAGCAATGAACTGTTCACCCACGTGGGATGACTCCCTCATTGGCGGATAGCATTCAACATTAGCATGTATTATACATATTGAGATGCTAGCACTAGCTAGTCCTACAGAACGGCAAGAATCGGCTTCGCACAGTGGGTGGAATATTTTGGGCAAGAATTACGGTCCAGGCAGGCGCCGCTCACCCACACCACAGTAGACTAGGGTCCCCGACGTGGTTTTTTTCTTTAAGATTTATCAGTTGGCACCACTGCCGGTAATTAATTTCGCCCTGCTAGGAATTTCTGACCACCTCACCTCACAACCACTATTGCACTAGAATAATGGCAACCAAAGCAGCATACAAACGACTCACGAGGGAATATAAACTTATTCAGGAAAATCCAACACCGTATATCACCGCCAAACCCAGTGAATCGCATATCTTGGAGTGGCATTATGTTATAACTGGCCCACCGGATACGCCATACGAAGGTGGTCAATATCATGGAACCCTGGTATTTCCAGCAGATTACCCTTTTAAACCACCATCCATTCGGATGATGACGCCCAGTGGTAAGTTATTACTTGCAGTACTGTTGCTAACTTGTATTATTGTAGGCCGATTCAAGACCAATACTCGATTATGCTTATCAATCTCTGACTACCATCCAAAGACGTGGAATCCAGCATGGTCAGTTTCAACTATTTTAACCGGTTTGCAAAGTTTTATGAACGGAGATGAAACCACAGCTGGCTCTATCACAACTTCGGATGAACATAAACGAAAATATGCGAAAGACTCACATCGATGGAATTTGGTAAACAACTCCATGTTCAATGAACAGTTTCCAGACCTCGTTGCAGAAAATAGAGCTATTATAAACAAACAGCAAGAAATCTCATCAGCATCAGCCAAATCAAATAAACCCACCACTGCATCATTATCTAATACTAACAGTTCGCCTCAACAACAAAACCCAGAGCAGCAACAGCAGCCTCCTCAACAGAAAGGATTCTTATCGGTTGGAAAAGTATTTGGAATTTGCATAGTATTAGTTAGTTGGATTTTAGCCTCGCGAATGTTCGGCTCTGGTATAAATTAAAATATAGATTATATAAATAAATAAAGTTGTTATCAGAGAGATGTTGGAGTGGTGGGCGCAGATGATTTTTCAAAAGTCGTAATCCGTCTATGAAGTGATTTGGTTTCCAACAATTGAAACTGCCTTGGATTATCAAAAACATAATGCGGTAGAGTAGATGGTGTGAATGGTCCGTCTACAACCCGCACCGATGACAGGGTGCAATGCTGAGTAAAATAGATGTACTTTAGAAAGCTGGTTGCTTGTTCAATGCTGATGTTTTTCATCTGGATTTTCAAAACTCTGAAGTGGACGCATACTTCGGCTAGGTCAACAAACTTCATAGATTGATCCGGTACCAGTTCAAACAGGTCAATCATTTTGTACTTCATTGATGCAAGTTGAGATAGTAATGTCTTTAATTGCGAATAAGTCATGTGTGACAAGGTGATTTTCTGCAATGTTGGTTTATGGAATTTGAACCAGTGAACCAATTGAGTCAATTGTTCTTCGGTAGCCTTCAAAGCTGAAACTTCCACAGAGATCAAATGAGGTGTCAGTAGTTCCATTAGCGGTCGAGTGCGAACATTGACACGATCCAAAAGATTTACATGTCTCATCATTACTGCCTGTTTCGGAGGATAGAATTCTACTTCCTGCAAAATCAGGCTAGTAGTATCGATCTTTGCAAAGCATGCCGGAGACCAATCTAGAGCCTGTGGGTTCACGATATCAACATGAGCCAGCTCTAGAGTATGCAATTGATCACATTTCCGTAACCACTTGGACAACAGCTCTGCTTTTAGTTTTGGCCGGGGTGGAACTGCCTTTAGTTTCAACTCAAACCTTAAATTATCTTCCAGCCCTAAACGGAAGACTTGGCATTTCTTTGGAATGCAAAAGTCGCCAGCAAAGATATTTTCAAAGCTGAAATTCATCAAATCACACTTAATTTCTAAATCCTGCATGTTTGGAGTGATCAAATCTTTGGCTGCAATCCCTGCAAACCCTGGGATCCAGAAGCTTGCCTTGACCCTAGCTTTCGGCAATGACCAGCACAGTGTCCGAATAGCTTCAGCCATAGCATTGCTGCCGATATTTATGGACAGCGAAATGCTGACAGTATTAAGCATCAAATCTTGTGCCTTGTGGTTCAAGAACCAGTGAAAGAAATTCTGAATAGGAACATAATTCAAGTTTTTTGATGTCTCAGGATTCTTCAGCGGATCTGTATTTACCAACTCGTCTTCCTTGTACAACACAATAAAATGCTTAACCCATGACAGCTGCTGGTTTAATTTACCCATATAGACATCTTCAAAAAAGGTGCGGAATGTATACTTGTTGATGAATATTTGACCCGAGTGCTGCGATTGCCGCCTTGTCGGTAAATTAGTCAGTGTCAATCTTTCCCATAAAAGTTTGGATGCAATTATCCGAAGTTTTCTACACATTCGACAGAGATTCTGCTTGTCCTTTGAATCAACATTTTTAATGATCTTTTCGAGGACAGGAACCGGTAAATCCGTTAATCTATTCTTTTTTCTAGGTAGTTCAACTTTTGTACCTCGATTGATATTAAAAGGCGACAGCGACGACACGCTGACCTTTTTCTTGTGCAATTTCATGTAGTTAGTGAAAAAGGTGTAGAATGGGATGGATAAGAATCAGTCTTTATATATACATTTAGGTGAGTACACACTTGCGTCTTTTGTTTAAAAATCACGGCCAAAAATAATCCAGGAAAAAAAAAATTCGCCGACATTAGAGCAACTAAAACAAGAAAAAAATGTACAGCCGCACCAGCCGGCCTCGATAAATATCGAAAATCGTTTTTTATTTTTCGGGAAATCGGCCAACAAATAGCTAAATTGAATTAAAGATTTGGGATACAATGCGGAAGGAATACTGATTTGAGGCCACACAATGTTGAGATCTGCATTAATAATTTCTTGAAAATGTCATGTGAGGCTCAGTTACACGATTGTTACCGTTGAATCGATGGGGTCACTTTTCTTTCTCTAAAATTCTCCCACAGCCTGGCCGTTTTTAGTTTCTAGCTCCTAGATGGCCCTTAGCAATCGATTTTAGAAAGCGCAAGTGAAACCACATAGTGGCAGGAACGTGTTCACCCAACAGGTTCCCATTTTGAATCAATGGCGTGGCAGGGATACTGTCGATCATGAACGAAGGAGTCGAGTCGGAACTATCGATAACGGGTCAGCCTTCTCGCCGCAACTTATTTTTAGCACATTTCGGGGAGTCGGATCAGCACTTCTAAAATCTCCACTCAGACGCGAAGCGTTTGTGCATATTATGGCGGGTGGTCGAATTCGATAGAATTTCGGGCTGGTTATCGAAGGATCGATGGGAAAACACGCCCGCCGCGAACACCGCCACTCACCTCCGGGATTCGAACTCCTCAGCTCCGAGTTCTTAAAGGTGAGGGGCTCTCAGCCTTATACCACTTAACCACAGATTTCAGGGTCACGTGCATATGCTGGATTGTCACGTGTGTGTCAATTTTTAGGCTTAATTTGTACCAAAGTCGATTTAGTGGTGCGACAGCATTAAAAATGTCAAACGACGTTAGCATTCGGGATGATAATGACCCATTGTTTACATCGATAGGTTTATTTATTCTAGATGAGATAGAATGGAATGATGGTAAACAGAAGGTTGACAATATCATTGGAGGAGCAGGCACGTTTGCGGGTCTGGGCTGTAGATTGTTTTTGCAACCCCCAGACCAGTCAAAGAGATCATGCTTCATTGTTGATATGGGCAATGATTTCCCAGAGAACGTTAAAGAAGAACTAGATACGTGGCAAGCCGGTATTGTATTTAGATCAACACCGGAGCGAAAGACCACTCGTGGATGGAATAGATATGGCAAAGATGAAGTCAGAGATTTTGGCTACAGTACTCCCAAGAAGAGAATTGAAGTTGATGATTTACTAGAGAATAAACATCTATTGAAATCTAAATCATTCCATCTGATTTGCTCACCTAACAGATGCATTGACATTGCAACAAAGCTCAGGAAAGCTGGTAACAAAAATGGACTGATTGTCTGGGAGCCAGTGCCTCCAGAGTGTAAACCGGAAAATCTGGATATATGCATTGAGACTTTGCGAGATTATGTGGATATCTTTTCGCCTAATGTTTCCGAAGCAGCGGCTTTTTTCGGCGAAGAGGCACCAACTACCAACCAGGAAATTGAGCTATTGGCATCCAGATTTCTGTCAATTATACCAGACAAAGTGGTGGTAATCAGATGCGGTGATAAGGGTTGCTTTGTTGCAACTTCAGAGCAGCAACGAATGTTTCCAGCTTATCACAACAAACAATTCGATGACTACTGCGTCAAAGATCCAACTGGTGGTGGTAATGCTTTTCTAGGAGGGTTCACTGCGGGGTATTTATTACATGGCGGCGATACGACAAAAGCCGCAGTATATGGTAACGTTGCAGCAGGAATCGTATTGGAACAGGTTGGAATGCCGAAGGTAACCACGTTGGACAATGGTCAAGAGGCCTGGAATGACACTAGAATTCAAGACAGAGTGGATACATACATTATGCGATACGATGCTTTTTAGACTTGTGCTGTTGCAAGCCTTTTCGACAGCATGCTTTTACAACAGGAACAGGATGTTTCTTAATTTGTCGATTGATTAATAAATACATATATATAATTTATACATATAAGAAAGAGTCTTAAGCTCGTTGTCTAAACATTGCTGATGCGATGGCTGGTCCTAATAAAGAACCATCACCAGTTGGTTCTAGTTTCAAGAAACGGTTTCTTGGCTGGCCCAACAGATTCAGATAATCCTGAGTTCTAGTTCTAAATTTTGGATATCTTTCAATGACGGTACCGTCATAAGCGATTGTGCATTCTGTCATTTCCTTTGGACATAATTGAGAAACTGCAACCAATGCAGCAGCAGTTAATGCAGCAGCTCGGGTGGAAATAGCGATAAAGATTGAACAAATCTTGTTCATTTCCTCGTCGCTGACTTCTGCACCGTTGTTGTATGGATGAAGAGAGAATAGCTTTTCTTTAGCCAAATCTAATCGTCCTTGATAATAAAACTCTTCAACATCCGATACTGTCTTTGATTCTAATGCAAATGGCTCGTTAATGCCGGTAGGCATGACACCTCCTAATAACTCTTTGTTATTGATTAAATCCCGTAGGGTTAATCGACACATTTCACCAATGTATCGACCCGAAGTCTTTTCTTCAAATGGTTGGAAACCTGGCTTTTCATTGTTGATATCAATTTCCCTGTCCCACTTGGTATCTGGGATAATGCCACCCGATAGCAATGATAATTCAGTGTTTACCAAACATCCTGTGGCATCTGGTCCTAGTTTGAGACCCTTGATCTTGCCATTCATTTCTGATAGTGGCAACATAGCACAAGCATTCAAACCCGTACCAAGAATCAAACTCATCTTGGTGGTATAAGAATCATATGCATGAGAAATCAAACTGGCTAGAGTATCATTGACAACGGCTGTCACTTTAAATCTCATTCCAAGTTCTTTGGCAACGTTTTCAAAACTGTCCTTCAAATCCCAACCAACAATTTCATCCGAGACTTCATAACCTTTACCCATAGGCTCGATCAAACCTCTTTCTACGGTATCTTGTTTGAATGGGAAACTCCAGGACAATCCCATGACCAATTCTTCATAATCTGATTTCAACCAACCTTCTTCAATCGCATAATCAATGGCATCCTTGATCTTTTGTCCAATCCACAAGAAGAACCCTTTGCCACTGAGGTTTTTTGTATCCTTCTCAACAGGATGTGCTACTTTGTATAAAACTCTATAAGGTACATGGCTGTCGTCAACATTCTTGACAGTATGCTTAGCACCATCCAACTGAATGAACGCAACCCTGCAAGTTGATCCTCCCAGATCTACTGACAAACAAGATCCCTTTTCATAACCAGTTGGTAGTGCACTTACAGCTGTTGGAAGCATTGCATGGTTATTACTGTCTGCTAATCGTCTTGCCATATCCTGCGACAACTCATCGACTAGGCTGTTTAATTTTTCAGTATTACATGTGTTTGATAGGATTTGCAAATCTGAAGCAATTGGTGAACAGCTGGAGGCAGCTCTGGCAGTATTTTTCACTGCGGCTGCAGCTACCTCTGATACCTTTTTGGTATTGGTGTTGTTGATGATTGTTGATGTTGGCGGTGGTACTGTTTGAGTGGTGATCATTTTTGTGTGTGTCGGCGACTGCAAGGGAAAATTAAAAACCTAAAAGAAAGGAAAAATCTGGAGATTTATAAATGAAAGAAGTTCTCCAGATTTAGCTAAGGCTGTTTTAAACGTTAATATCCAACAAAAAGAGCGAGTGAGTAAAAAGCGTGAGTGACAGTGCCAGGAAAAAAAATTCTAAAATATTTAAGGTTGTGTGTAACACTAATGTGTGTGCTCTCAGAAATGTGGTATAATTTACGGAGTAACAGGCTGGGTGTGCGAAGCCAGAAAAAAAAAAGTTCAAACCAGGCAATATTTGAGTCCACTCTGGAACAATCCAAAAATGGAAAGGAAAGGAAGGAAAAACAGCTAGAATTAAATAAAAATCATACAAGACATTCAGCTCAGTGTACTGTGACCCTTTACACCTTCTCATACTACGGTACGCGTGCGGTGTGGGTGGTGTATGTGATGTTGGAGCTGAGTGTCACATTGGAAAAATTCTCTGCGTTCTTCCCTTCCACCCACTATAAATTGTGTATGTGTGGTTTTTTGCACACCACAGCCTGCATATGAATGGCATCACTACATTAAATATTACTACCCACAAAGCCTAGCTATGTGCCCCTCCCCAGCTCCGAATTTAAGCCTTCTCGGAAAACGTTTCCAGGCTATATATGGGTTGGGATCATTCCACTTTCTTGGATGGGAAACTTGTCTAACCAGGAGTAACAGTGACCGTTACTACCAGCAGACTTAATCGATTACTTAGTACGAGTCTGGGTAAATTGCAACTGAAATGGGTGGAGTGTCTCTATTTTTTTTTTTTTTTTGTTGGCGCATCTGAATTTAACGTTGCACTGATCTCGTAGCACGATGATGCCCCACTGAACAAAGCACGACCGGAACAGCCGCATCCCATGACTTGGCCTCTAGCAGGCCCGAGTGCAATCCGACAAGTTCCTCCGATCTCCCGATCCCTAATAGGTAGCATTCAACCGGATTAGAAACCGGGGAAAGGAGGCTGGGAGCTGGGATGGTTTTCCGGTTTTCTCCTTTAATAGAGTGCCGAGGTGGTCCGATAGTCCGGAGACGAGCCGCACTTTTTGACCAACTAAAAACTAGTAGTGACATTAAAAATTAAATAAAAATTACATTACATTACCATGCTTTGGCAGAGTTAGAGATTCGTAAATATCTTCTCCAGTATCTAAAGCCATTATCGCTATAAATTCGGGCTTGATGATCGCTGACTCCGTCAATGACGCATCTATCAAATCGCTGCAGTTTGAACTGTCTCACCCCACATCCTACTAACCCTAGGGTAAAGATGTTTGTCAAATCTTTGTATTCAGGGTCTGTAGCTACCCCACATAAGCCACCAACACGAGCATCTTCAAATTCCAGAATCCATGGCATATAACCTGCCAGTGTGCTTCCACGAGTGAATAGAACTATAGAACCCACAATCTGCTTCTTTACCGGATCCAATGCTACAATGATTTTGGCATTGTCTTGGGCCTGTTGATATAGTTCCATTAGCCCTTCGACGTGCGAATAGTGTACAGAAATCAATCTCATAACGTCATGCATTCTGCTATCGTCCCTGTGGCAAATATCAAACTTAATACCAATCATTTCTAGTTCTGAAATCAATTTTTTGGACGGCGCCCAGTCTTGCAGTTCAGTCAAAATCATTGTGCCACACGACAAGATCTTGTCCTGGTCTGCGTCCGGGGATTGTGGCGTAGGCTTTGTTGGTGGAGGTGCTGTAGTTGAAATTTCGTTAATATTATTGTTCATCAAGGCATGAGCCTCGTTCGTGTCAATTTCCCAGCCGGCCTGTTTAAACCACTGGATATTGTTCGTTACTGCATTACCAGGAATTGCTCCCCCGTCAAAAAACGGAATTCCTTGAAAGAATGATGGTATGATTGACGACCCAAGCTGAATGCTTGTGCACTTTCTCTCTTGCACAAGATATTTGACAGCACGGTCATGCAGACTTCTTCCAATGGACATTCCCCTTCTTGAGGGCTCAACAAAGATCATTGCAATGCACCCAACTCCGTTGGAATACACCCAGGTGGCGCAAAACCCGTACAAGTTGTTTGTACTCGAGTTCCTTACAATGAAATGGGTTTGCTGGGATTGTGATTGCGATTGCGACTGTGATTGAGGTTGAAGCTTTGGCTTTTCTGTCGACGATGGCTCTTGCTTCTCCTTCTCTAGACCTGGTTTAGGACCTGGCGAAGGCTTCAACAGCTGGAATGCTTCCAACCCAGGACCTAATCGACGCTCTGGGAAGCAGTTCTCCCATAGGGTCTTTAGCCGTTTCATGTCTCGCTCAAAGCTCCACTTTTCAACCAACCATTTTGACCGGCTAGCACGATCAATGTGGTTTCTGCTTCGTTGATACAACCCAGTTCCGGGAAAGTCACCTTTGGCAGGTAGCTCTCCAAAGAGAACCTTGGCTACAGTATCCAATGCATTGTATGTAAACTCATAGCAACACATGTATGTACCAACCCCACGATCTAATGCTAAATCATAAGGTGACGACGCAGCAATCGCAATCACTGGCTTTCGTTGCTGGTTACAGATCATGGTAACATGCTTTGTAATACCGACCTGGTACATGTTACGATTAGCATCCGTGGTTACAATTATTACGGCTTTGGCACGCTCTATCAGATTATCGTGCAAGTTCATCAGCCCATTGGCAGTGTATGATGCATGTAAAACTTTACCAGTGTGACGCTTCGCCAGCGATTTGCCAAATTCTTGGAATACAGTTTCACCTAATAATAAATGCTCCACTTCTTTGCTGTGCTTTGTGGAGATGATTGGTGTGACCAACGGAGTTAGTAGCAATATATCTGCATCTGCTTCGATGGATTGGGTCAATGGGATGTACTTGGCATGATCTCTCAGCAGTGTTACCGAGTTTTCATATGCCATTTGACTTAAAGGTAAATGCTGTTGCTTGAGCTCTTTGAAGAACGACAGAGGCTTTGGATTCAACGCTTCTTCCCAGTTGACTCGTTTACGTTTAATTGCAGCAATCCTCTGGGCTGATTTAAATAAATGGTCCTCGTCTAGTATGCCGCTCTGAACTGCGCCAAAGATTCCAGATATTGCCTCTTGTTGAAGTCTATACGAAGAGCATACCAAGATGATGTCACACCCGGCTACTGCAGCCATTACTGAACCCTGTCGAACCCCTACATTTTCATAAAGAGCATCCATTTCCAAGCATTCACTAACAATCGCACCTTCAAACTGCATTTCCTCCCGAAGCAGCCCGTTTACAACTCTCTCTGACAAACAAGCATGCATTTCATTCATTGCAATCTTCGGTAGGGCACATCCACCAACCATGATACAGTCTATACCGGCCTTGACACTTTGCCTGAATGGGATCAATGATGCAGTCTCCAGCTGCTCAATAGACTCTGGAACAATCGGCAGCCCCAGGATTGAATCAACTGTAGCATTACCATACCCTGGAAAGTGCTTTCCACATGTTGTTAAATTAGCCTCTGCATATCCTTCCAGAAATGCTACTCCAAACTTTGACACTTCTGCAGGGTCATCGCCCATAGTACGAACCCCTAACAGTCTGTTTGCCGAGTTTGTCAGTACATCCAAAACTGGACCCAGCAGCCAGTTCACCCCCAAACTCTTGAGCTCAATACCCGTTGCTCGAGCCACATCCTTTGCAACTTTTGCATTCTTGGTAGCAACTATCGCCATTGGGCCAGGGAATTGACTCAAATATTCATCATCGTGCAAATTGTTGAGCATTCCATTCTCTTGGTCAATAGCGATTAGCAGCGGCTGTTCGTGCCCGGCATCGTGGGCAATTTTTTGTAAATTGTAAATTAAATCTCTTGTTGCTTCTGCTCCATTAAGGTTCTTGACTGACAGTATGATCGATCCGATATGATACTTTTCGATTAATTCTTTGATCTGTGGGGTAACTTTGTGACCACTGAACCCTACCATGAACATCTGGCCAATGGCCTTATGCAACGGTGACAATTCATCTGGCATTTCAAAGTCCATTTTTTTGCTTGGTATTAGCCACCCCTCCCTCACTACTGTACACTGTGAACACGAGAAATACTATCTACAGTAGATTGACGTAATATTGACCTATGATGTCGACCCAAAAGAGAACGAGGTATATTTTTTTTCTGGTCGCAATGGTAATGTTCCTACGTTAACGGTAGGTTGTTGGGAGGAGCGTCCCACAGACACAAATATAAAATCCGTATTAAATCCGGTCAGCCTTGGGAGTCCCACGATTTAACGAAATAACGTCAATCTGTTTTTGAAAACCCAAAGTGCTACGTAAAGAAATGAAGCATCACACGCATGATTTGATTTATGTATGTAGCTACAACCCTAATGTTTTTGAACCACATCATTTACGGGGATCTGCCTAATGCATTACATATATCCAACATTAAAATGATGATATTGTATTATTTGTCCCGCACCCTTCAAACCTCCATCAACTGTTCAAGCCCATCTCTTACCCCATATTGTTCAGAATAAAAAAAAAAGAAATATAACAGCTTCTCGGCCTAGCAATTATTGCCTATTTGAGATCAGCAAAAATCTATAGATGTCTTAAATTTTCGGCTTCCACGCCCATCCCGTTTCGTTGGATCTACCCAAAATGTCACTCGAGCTGGTGCGCCTCACACTACCAAAATCCGGGCCGGACCAATGTAGCATCGGCACTTCTTGTCCAACGTTACACATTCCTGCCGCTACTGGTAGATTTTGTGTCAGGAGCCAGTGCCAAAACCCACGTTCCTGTTACTGGAATCGATCGTTGGACGCTAGCACTGCAACTACTACATTAAGGTTTGAGATTTTAGTCGGCCCAACAGCGTGCCCTTTTCTCTTTTGCTTTCTGTAGGTTTTGAAATAAACCCATACCAGTGTAACACTCAAAATTTTTCTTTTGTTGCCCCGGAATCTATGTCTGAACTAGATTTGGCTTGACAGTATATAAAGTATGGGAATCGAGGTCTTTTTTTTATTTTATATTTTTTTGTTCTACATAGTAAAATAAATTTATTATTATTTGTCACTCAACTTTGGGATAAATCTTAATAGTCGATACACTCACTAACCTAAACTCTCGAATAACTATACTTAATTATTACGGCGAGATTAGTTTTTTTATTTCGCCGAAAACCCCGACAAGCTATCAAAATCAAAATCGCAATTATATAAAGACTTATACCCCATACAGCAAAAACTACAGAACTCAAAAAAATGCCTGGTGATATGCATTTAGATTTGTCGCGAGTATCATCTTCTGAAAGTGATATCGAAGACTTGAATGATATGTTACAAAACTCCGCCTTGTCATCGCCGGCTTCTTATGTATCGGATGCGGCTCTAAATCACACTAATGACCATCCATATGTGCATTTTGTCAATGCTACACTTTGTGAAGCCGGAGAATTCTTTGAAAATTCAGACTTGTGGGTTGACACAGTAACTGGTACTATTGTGAATACTCCATCACCTCTACCGGAACACTACAATACTATTGATTTGAAAGGAGACATCATTTCCCCGGGTTTCATCGACGCCCAATTGAATGGTGCATTCGGATTTGATTTCAGTGATGCCAAGTTTGGCGATGGTTCTGCCAAAGCATTCAAGAGGGCGTTTGCTGATGTTTGCCGAAAATTGGTAAAGACTGGTGTGACCTCGTTCTGTCCAACTTTGCCATCGACTTACAAGAAAGTTTATCACAAGGTGCTTCCAAATATGCAACCACAGAGATGCAATACTGGGGCTGAAAATTTGGGTATCCACTTGGAAGGTCCATTCTTGAGTCCTCAAAAGCCTGGTTGCCATCCATTGGATGCAATTATGACTGCTCCAAACCACATTGATTCGTTTTTGGATGTCTATGGTGAAGATAACATGCGACATGTAAGAATGATCACTGTCGCTGCTGAACAGGAAGGTGTCATGGAGAGTATCAATGACTTGGCCAAGATGGGTATCATTGTATGTTTAGGACATTCTGTACTAAAGTACTCTGGTGGTTGCGAGGCAGTACGAAATGGTGCTACAATGATCACTCACGTCTACAACGCCATGAAACAACCTCATCATAGAGAAATGGGCTTGTTTGGTCTGCTAGGTGCCAATGATAGAGACCTGACCGAAGAACGATCCGAAGAACCAACAACCGTTGTCCACGAAAGACCATACTTTGGTATGATTGTGGACGGTATTCATGTACACCCATCCGGTGTTAAAATTGCATACAATTCACACCCAGAAGGTTGTGTATTGGTTACTGATGCCATGGCTCCAATGGCTCTACCTTCAGGAAAATACCAATGGGGCGAACAATTCATTAGAAAGGAAGGCTTGAAGTTGTTTTTGGACGGAACAAGCACCATTGCTGGTTCTGCAGTTGAAATGGACATTGCTGTACGAAACATGGTCAAATGGTGCGGCATCACCCTGGCTCAAGCCATCAAGACATGCACATACAATGCTGCAAAGGCCATTGGTGTGTTTGGTAGAAAAGGTACATTGAAGGTTGGCGCTGATGCTGATTTATGTATCCTGGATCAAGAAGGCAAGGTCAAATCTGTCTGGAAACTTGGTCATAAGGTGTACCAAGCTGCTAAGAATTAGAGAATCTCTATATTTTTTTTGTATATTCATATTTGCATATTAAAATTTGTACTTATTTAAAGATAAAAATCAATCATCTAAGCCATTAGAGCTACGACTTCTAAGTATTCCTTGTAAGTTACTGACGACTTTTCTCCCTTGTAACGGGTCAATTCCATGGACCTTTTGATATCGTTGACAGAATGCGCTTTATAGCCAGCCTTTCGAGCCAAATGAATCAGTGTATCATCCTTATTCCACCCTTGTTCCACCGCAACATCTGGCAAGAAGGTAGCTGAAGACCTATCCTCAAACACCGCTTTGACCCCATGGGTGCCAATTTGCCAATCGTATGCATCCCTAACCACTTCAAAATCCCTTAACACTGTCACCGCACACTGTAAGTGCGAAATCTCACTCTTCTTGATTGGTTCGAATCGGTAGTCCTCCATTGCTCTAGGCATGTTAGTATCTCCCATGCGTTTGTATAACTTACGCTACCAACGAATACTGCTTCACCCCATCCAGCAAATCTAATGGCGAGAAGGTACCAATGCAGCCTCTCAATTCAGGCTCTGAGTGGTGATGACGGTGCAGTCTACTGTGACTTTGAAATGTGTTCCAGGTAACAAACAGTGGATGCTCCCCAGGGTTTGTCTTGGGCTCACCCAATACCTTTTGAAATGATGCCAAAGAATGCACTGGACGTTTCTCGAACTCTGCCACCAGGGTATCAAATGCATAACAAGCTAGAGCTGAGATCGGAGCAGATTTAGTCATGTTTTATTAACTGTTGTGATAATGATAATGATAAGAATAGTGTGGGAGTTGCTGGCACGCGATGCCAACAATGAACCCCATCGACCGATTACGTAAAATATGCAGCTGCCTGCACAGCCAGAACAGGGGAGGTGAGGGGTCGAGTTGTTGTTCAAATACTAAAGAAAGAAAAAGAGGACAGTATCTTTAGGGTAGTATCTTCTTTTTTTTAAAAAAAAGGAAAAAACATTTTTTAAAAAAAGAAGGAAAAACAACGGCAGTTGCAACCGGCACTCAATTATCGGCAAGGCGTGTGTTCGTTGCATGTTGTCCTTGTTGGTTACGAGTGAACTTACTTGTCTATTGTATTGTACGCATCAGTCGACCAACTGGATCATGTATTATTTTCCAGTACATCAGCAGCAAAAGTCTGACCTCGGAGATATCGATATTTATGTCCTGTCGAAGCTAAGCCGCATGCGGCTTTGCCGCGGCATCTCACCACCTGCCGAATCATCATCCTAGATGTAGATATCATTGGAATATACCTTCAAACTGGATATAACCAAGGGGTGTTCATTGGCTAAGGAAAAGAACGGGAACAACATTTTTATTCGCAATGATTGGCAATCTGAGTACCTTTTACTGCTTCCGTTTGCAAACCCAATTTTGATTACGTCTACCTATTATTATTAATCACCTTGCGGGCCAACAATTCAAATTTTGGTTTGATTATAAATCACATTTTCGGGACATGCGTTTCCTGCTTGAAGTTGTCTTACATTTTGGTGAGATGGGCATGCAAAACAATTGAACGCATCGGGTAAAATACTCTCCGGCCGTACGGCCGTGGAAAAGCAAGCAACAGAGGCTTTGCTTCAATCGCCTTCCCCATTAAATATAAATACCATTGGAGTATCAATTTTTTGTGTTTATATCAGTAGAAATGTCATTGCCAAAGGAACACACTGTTTACAGAAGCTACGGAAGAACTCTGGATGAGTTGAAGAAGGAAACTGCTCCAGTACCAACCCCTTCCAAGGGCGAAGTTTTGGTCAAGGTCAAGTCCGTAGCGTTGAACTCACGGGATTATCAAGTTATCGTTGGTTCATATCCGCTACCTATCAAGAAGAATGTCATTCCAGGTTCCGATATGGCAGGAGAAGTGGTAGCAGTAGGTGATAATGTACATGATGTAAAGGTCGGTGACAGTGTCATTTCTAATTTTAAGGTTGGTGATGTCTGGGACCCACAAGGAGGAGTTCTGAATGCCTTCGGTGGTGATAACGATGGTGTGTTGCGAGAATATGTACTAGCACCAGAAGAAGCAGTAAATAAGATCAATCGACCAAAGGGCTTCTCATGGGAAGAAGCAGCTTCATTGGTTTGCACCGGTG
Organism: Blastobotrys proliferans; assembly: GCA_003707485.3. NCBI lineage: Eukaryota > Fungi > Ascomycota > Dipodascomycetes > Dipodascales > Trichomonascaceae > Blastobotrys > Blastobotrys proliferans. The sequence continues at coordinate 139,910 of PPJI03000015.1, forward strand.
TCACCACTTGGAACGCTCTGTATGGTTTAAAGCGATTGACAGTTGGTGATTATGTATTGCTAATTGGTACCGGTGGTGCTGCTCTCACTGCCCTGAGCATTGCCAAAGCGGCTGGTGCAGTCACTATCATTACATCTTCGTCGGATAAAAAGCTAGCAGCTGTAAAGAAAGATTACGGTGCTGATTACACTATCAACTACAACACTACTCCAGATTGGGAAAAGGAAGTGTTGAAGGTTACAAGCAACAAGGGTGTGGACCATATTGTTGAAACTGGTGGTAATGGTACAATCAGCAAGAGTATTGCTTGTGTGGCTCCTGGAGGTGTCATTTCTCTTGTCGGGTATATGGCCCCAAGACCACAGGACAATCCTGAAGTGTTCTTGCCAGCATTAACAGGTGGTGCAATTCTGCGAGGTATTCGTGTTGGAAGCAAGCAACAAGCACAAGAATTGATCAAGTTTGTCGAATCTACAAAGGACTTCCATATTGAAATTGGCAAGGTATACAACTTCCACAAGGATGAAGTTGTCAAAGCTCTTTCTGAGTTGGCAACTGGTGCTTCTTACGGAAAGGTCTGTATCAGTTTTGATTAAATTGAATTACGGGTAAATAGGTCCGAGAACAATAAATGCTGTCACGTTCGTTTTGCAAATGAAGAATGAAGAGGGGCAACCCGGGATATACAGGTTAACTTGATTATTAATCAGAGAGTGCATCGGAGAACGCAATTGCCGTGAACATAACTGGTTAAAAGAAGATTGCTTTTTCATTTGACAATCGATCAGTCTAAACGCCAATGTCAATGCCATTGCCAAGAGATAATATCGTCTACAGACTCAAGGGAAAGTCTCTGGATGCATTGACCAAGGTCACTGAGCCAGTCGTAGCACCTTCACAAGACCAGGTCCTTGTCAGAGTCAATTCTGTATCATTGAACTCCCGTGACTACCAAGTTATTGTTGGAACATATCCCCCAGGCTCCAAAGATGAGCTAGTTCCTGGCTCGGACATGTCTGGTGAAGTCGTAGCCATTGGTGACAACGTGACTGATGTCAAGATAGGTGACAGTGTGATTTCCAACTTCCGGGTTCGTGATGTATGGGATCCCAAGATAAAGACAGAGATTTGCTTGGGCGCTGCTGTGGACGGAGTACTGAAAGAGTACGTATTGCTGCCACAGGATGCTGTGAACAAGATCAACATTCCAAGTGGGTTCTCGTGGGAAGAAGCAGCCTCCTTGGTGTGCACCGGTGTCACCGCTTGGAATGCATTGTACGGTTTACAGCCATTGAAGGCTGGTGATTATGTACTACTTATTGGCACGGGTGGTGCTGCTCTCACGGCCCTGAGCATAGCAAAGGCAGCTGGTGCAGTCACCATCATCACATCTTCATCAGACAGAAAACTCCAGGACTTGAAAGCAGAACACAAGGTCGATTACACCATCAATTATAATTCTACCCCGGAATGGGAAAAGGAAGTCCTGAAGATCACAAACAACAGAGGTGTGGACCACATATTTGAAACTGGTGGCATTGGAACAATTGAAAAGAGCATCGGTTGCGTGGCTCCTCAGGGCATAATCTCCCTCGTTGGATTCATGGCTCCAAAGCCAACAGCTTATCCAGATGTTTTCATGAAAGCACTCTTCTACAAGGCTATCTTACGAGGTGTTCGTGTGGGTACTAAGACCCACGCACAAGAATTGATCAAATTCGTAGAAACTGCTGACAACTTCCATATCAGAGTTGACAAGGTCTACAAGTTTCACAATGATGAAGTGGTGACAGCAGTATCAGAGCTGGCAACTGGCAGCACTTACGGCAAGATCTGCATCAGTTTTGACAAATAAAAAAAGTAGACTAAATAAAATGCCAAGATATCAAACCTGGGGGATCACAACTGTCATCATTTCGGGAACCGTTACCAGTCATCGCTTATTCACCATCACATCCCGCATATATCCCATACTCAATTGCAACATTCATGCATGTAGTACGCAATGATGGTTCACGTCGGAGATCGGGCTCCGACGCCCCCGAATTAATGAAGCCTGAGCAAAATGCAAGCATAAACTCCTGCAAAAACTTCTGACCCAGCCAGAACCAGTTATGCGGATTATTAACTGGGCTACCAATATAACGTTTCTGAATCTTGCAGGATTTTCAAGATTGTTTTCTACTTCACAGTCATCCTTTTCTACCATGGTTAACTCATCGACTATTTCTCCTAGCTTGAAAACTACCGACAGCTCTGAAGTTGCTACCGTGGCCGCCGGCTGCTTTTGGGGCACTGAGCACATGTACAGAAAGCATTTTGGCAATGGAAAGGGCCTATTGGATGCCAGAGTTGGTTACACCGGTGGTAACAAGACTGATCCAACCTACAAGGAAGTTTGCACATCATCAACTGGACATGCTGAAGCTTTGCAAATCGCCTTTGACCCAAAGATTGTCAGCTATGAAGACTTGATTGACTTCTTTTTCAGAATGCATGATCCTACTACTATCAACTCTCAAGGACCAGATGTGGGTACTCAGTATCGATCTGCTATTTTCACCCACAGTGATAACCAGCAGGCCATTGCTGAAAAGGTCAAAGAATCCATGAAATCATTCTACAAGAACCCTGTTGTGACAGAAATCACGCCAGCAGTCGAGTTCTTCGACGCCGAACACTACCATCAATTGTATTTGGACAATAACCCAGAAGGATATGCCTGTCCAAGTCATTTCCTACGTACCAAGCCTGAGGTTGAGAAATCCGAATTGTAATTTATCTACATAACCAACCAATATAATGAATATTTTATCTCGATAATCCCTATTATACTTGGCTGTCTTACGTAATGCGTGAGGCTGACAAAAATTTTTTTTTCAAGCACAAAAAAAAATTCACACACTTTTGCATTTGCATACCAACCCAACTCAACCGAATCATACATTATATAAAAATGGGTGTTAAAAGGAAAAATGATGATGATAGCGGTGGAAATATTCAATCAGTAGTCCAAGCCGAAGATGGGGCTTTCCCTCGAGGTGGAGGTTCAGTGTTATCGTCGCTTGAAATCAAGCAAGCCGCAAACGAAGCTGCTAAAGATGTGCTATTTGGAGCTCCAACTGAATCAGATCAACCAAAGAAAAAGAAGCATAAGAAACGTAAAAATAAGAATGACCTGCCTGCTAAAGAAGAAAAGAAAGGCGGTGTGAAGATCGAATCTTTGACCTTTGCAAAGTTGGTTGTAGGAACAGTTGTTTTGGGCCAGATTTCGCAGGTAAATGATATGGACATCGTGCTGTCGTTACCAAACAATTTGACTGGGTTTATCCCAATCACAAATGTATCGAAACAGCTGAATGACCGACTAGAGACAGAATTGAACGATAATGATAACGACGATGAGAGTGATAACGAAGATCTTCCAGACTTGTCAATGTTTAAAGTCGGCCAGTGGCTGCGGGCATTGGTAACCTCAAATACCTCATTAGAAGCAAATCAAAAGAAGAGAATCGAACTCTCAATTGAGCCTGAACGTGTTAATAGTGCATTGCTAGAAGAAACTGAAGACTTGAGCCGACCGGGAATGGCTGTTCAAGGATCTGTAAAGAGTGTTGAAGACCATGGTTGCGTCATTGACGTCGGGTCTGAACACATTTTTGGTTTCATTTCGAAGAAAGAATTAAACCATGCAAACCTGGAGAATGTGACTCCTGGGCTGGTTTTGTTGCTTACTGTACTTTCAAAATCGTCCAATGGTCGAACATTGACGCTGACTGCTTCGCCTTTGGCCAAAAAGATGCCAACTATCGAGTCTCTGAACTCAAGTGCCAGCTTGACTGCTGGTATGTTGGTTGATGCTAAGATCACTAAGACTCGAAAGTCTGGTTTTGCTGCAGAGCTGCTTGAGTTTGCCGTAGGTACTGCGGACCAAGTTCACTCTGGCAAGCTGGAACCAATTGACGAAGCATTCGAAATCGGTGATAATGTCAAGGCTCGAGTTATTTGCTTATTCCCAAATAGCGAGCCTAAGAAGGTGGCATTGTCTCTCCAGCCAAGTGTCGTGGGATTAAAGAACTCTCGTGCCGCTGGAGCTACTGCTCCATTGGACGACCATCCAATTGGAGAAGTAGTAACTAAGGTTACCGTCCAGGTTGCCGATGCAATGGGCTTATACGTCAAATTTGGCAAGAACGTTGGATATGTCCACGTATCGTCTGTAAGTGACGACCGAATTGATGATCTGCAGAGTGAAGAGAAGTATGCAAAGGGCACTACTCACCAGGCTAGGATCGTTGGCCATGCAGACGCAGATAATATGTACATTTTGTCACTTGCAAAGTCAACACTAGAACAACAATGGCTCAGAGCCGAGGATATTCCAGTTGGCCAGGTGGTCCAATGCCAAGTTGAAAAGATCGTTCCTGGAAAGGGTGTAAGTGTCAAGCTTACGGACTCAATCCAAGGATTCGTTGATGAATTGCATTTGAGCGACATTAAACTTGCTCATCCTGAAAAGAAATTCAAGCCTGGAATGAAGGTTAAAGCTAGGGTATGTTTTCGATCTGTCAAAATCTATTTTACTAACAAAACTTTTAAAAACTAGGTATTGAATTCTGAAAAACGCATCAAATTGACGTTAAAGAAGTCGCTACTCAACTCGGAAGATGAAATTATCACTTCATACGGTACTGCCAAGGTAGGCATGAAATCACCAGGTGTGGTTATTTCATTGAAACCACGAGGTGTAATTGTTGAATTCTTCTGCGGAATCAAAGCATTTTTACCAGTATCAGAAATCTCTGAAGCATTTATCAAAGATCCTAGTGAACATTTCACAACTGGCCAGAGTGTTGCCGTCCGAGTGCTGAAAGTTGAGCCAGAAGCACAGAGAATGACTGTAACTTGTCGATCGGGTCCAGATAACAGCCAGGCGTTTGCAGAGTTGCAACCTGGCCAAGTCGTATCGGCAGAGGTGGTGGAAAAAACTAAAGATAACAGTGCCCTGGTTGTGCGGCTCGAAAACGGTCTACGCGGCGTCATTGCTGCTGGTCAATTAACTGACGAAGGTTCAACTAAACATAAACAAGGCATGAAAGGTATTAAAGCGGGCCAAAATTTGGATAACTTGGTCGTGCTTGATAAGGACATGGTACAAAGATTTGTCACATTGAGTGCCAAAAAAACCCTGGTCAGGGATGCTCAGGCAGGTAAATTCCCTACTGACTGGTCACAAATTTCTGCTGGAAAACAAGTGCACGGTATTGTTAAGAATGTCAACAACAGTATTGGTGTTTTTGTTGGCTTTGGAAACAAATTGGTTGGCCTGTTGCCTACCTCAGAGGTCGGTGATGAAGCAATTGAGGAGTTGAGTCAAAAGTTTGCAGTGGATCAATTGGTCAAGTGTCAAATTTTGTCTGTAGATGATGCTGATAAGCGGTTTGTTCTGACCATGAAGAAGGCTTCGACATCTAACAAGGGATCTGCTGCCAATCCAGTGGATACTAACATCACTGAGCTTGGTGAGTTCCAACCTGGTTGCGTTACCAAAGCAAAGATTGTTGCTATTAAGGATACACAGCTGAATGTCCAACTTGCTACCAATCAGCAGGGACGAATTGATGCTTCGTTAGCTTTTGATGATGTCTCCTCAATGAAGGATTTCAAAATGCCTTTAAAGAGCACATTCAACAAAGGAGACGTTGTTGATGTCAAGATTGTCGGATGGCATGATGCTCGAAACCATCGGTTCTTGCCAATTTCGCATAGAAATGCTACGCACATGTTGGCAGAGTGTAGTTGTCGAACTGAGGATTTGGAAAGTGAGGAACAATACAGTTCTATCCAGCTAGACCAGGTCAAGGTTGGTTCAGAGTGGACTGCAATCGTGAATAATGTCACCAGCGACTTTGTATGGGTCAATATTTCCCCTCAAATTCGTGGAAGAATCTCCATTTTAGACTTGGTCAATGTTGACCAAGTTACTGATGACATTGAAGAGTTCTTCCCAGTCGGCAGCGCAGTCAAATGTGTGGTCACTGAGGTTGGTGATATGTTGAAGTTGTCAGTTCGACAGGCCAATGGCACGGTGATTCAGTCGTCTGAAGATACCGAAATTGGTGCAAAATTGCCGGGATTGATCACCAAGATTGATGATTCCAAGGTCACTGTCAGACTTGGTCCGCAAACTTTTGGAACAGCAGGATTGACTGATTTGTCAGATGAATACGGCGAAGATGGTGTTTCTACCGTTGCCAAGTTCTCACCACATCAACTGGTCAAATGCCAAGTTGTGGGTTATAATGGAAAGAGAATCCAACTCTCTTTGCGACCTTCTCTGTTTGATGACAGTGTCGAGGTTGTGAACAAGGTTGTAAGCTCTGCAAGCGACCTTGGTAAGGGTGAAGTTGTCTCAGGATTTGTCAAAAACATCGCCAAGTCAGGATTATTCGTTCAATTGGGTACTAATGTAACTGGCCGAGTTGAAATCAGAAACTTGTCTGACGCCTTTTTGTCAGATTGGCAGAAGTATTTCAAGATTGGTCAATTAGTCAAAGCCAGAATCCTGGACGTGAATAACGACAAGGTGAACTTGACCTTGAAAGAGAGTGCTGTGGCAGGTGAAACCAAGGTAACTGGAGCTTCAGATTTAGAAGAGGGCCAGATTCTTGACGGTACAATCAAACGTATTGAAGAATATGGTGTGTTTGTGCGAATGGAAGGTGGTGCATCAGGTTTGTGCCACAAGTCTCAGGTGGCTGATATCCCTATCAATGACTTGGACAAGGTGTTTTCCATTGGCGACAAGGTCAAGGTTAAGGTTCTCGGTGTTGATAAAGAAAAGGGTCGAGTGGCCCTGGGAATGAAAGCGTCGTATTTGGGTGACGATGAAGACATGTCCAGCCAAGATGAAGATTCCGAAGATTCCGAAGATTCCGAAGAAGGGTCGGATTCAGATGAAGAAATGATTGACTTCAACGGCGGTGATAGTGATAGTGATGAAGACGACGAAGAGGAGTCAGACTCGGATTCAGAACAAGACCAATCAAAGAAGCGAGGTAGTGGAGGTTTGAGTGCTAACTTTGACTGGACTGCAAGCATTCTTGACCAGGCTCAAGAAAATCAAGAAGATGACTCTAGCGATTCAGATTCGGATGATGAAGGCTCCAGGAAAAAGAAGAGAAAGAGAACAAAAACTATCACTCAGGATAACACTGCATCGATTAACAATAAACTACCTCAGTCTAACCAGGATTATGAACGACTGCTTCTTGGTTCTCCAAATTCATCCATCTTGTGGATGAATTATATGGCATTCCAGTTGCAACTGAGTGAAATTGACAAGGCCCGAGATATTGGTGAACGTGCACTAAAGACTATTAGCTTCCGAGAAGAGCAAGAAAAGGTGAATGTATGGATTGCCATGCTCAATTTGGAGAACAGCTTTGGCACTGAAGAGACTCTGAACCAAGTGTTCCAGCGGTCGTGTCAATACTGTGATCCAGCCGCTATGCATATGAAATTGATCAATATTTATGTTGCAAGTGACAAGCAGTCTAAGGCCCAGCAGCTGTATCGAACTGCAGCTAGAAAGTTCGGTCCAGAGGACACCAGTATCTATGTATCATACATGACCTTCATGTTAAAGAATGGCGATAATGACGGTGCAAAGGGTGTTTTGGACAGAGCTTTGCAAGCATTGCCAAGACATGAACACCGGGCTCTGATCACCAAATATGCTCAATTACAATTCGAGTACGGGTTTTTGGAACAGGGCCGAACGTTTTTTGAACAATTGGTCAGTACCTATGCCAAACGGGTTGATATTTGGAGTATTTATATCGATTATGAGACTAAATATGGTGGCGACGCACAGCAGGTTCGTCAACTATTCGAACGACTGTTCAAGCATTTGCGATTGAACATCAAAAAGGGTAGATTCTTTTTCAAGAAGTGGTTCACTTTTGAAGAGAAGTTCGGAAACGAAAAGAATCTGGAATATGTTAAAGCCAAGGCTCAGCGGTTTGTAGAAGAAAAACAGAAACAACAACAAGAAAACGCAGGCGATGAGGATGACGAATAGGCGATTAGAACCAACTTTGTAGTAATATATTTTCTGAAAATCCTTATCATATGATGCGCATATGCACTGTCGGTAAAGCACATACATGTAACATACATCAGTAGTGGGGTTTGTTTGCGAGACAACAGCATGAACGTGATATAACGAGGCTCAATCCTGTAACAAACTTGACAAGGGTTTAGAAGAATGTCTTACATTAACAAGCAAATGGGGAACTATCAAGCACTAATGTTACACATTGTAAACAAGCTTAAAACTTTATGAAGGTTCACAAAACAATGAAAAGCATAATTGTCAATTGTTGAAGATCTTGTTCGTTTTTGATCAAAGACCGATCAGATTCAACGGTCTACCTTCTAGATCTCAATCCCTTCATGCACATCATGGCGACTCCACCAAAATATTATTTTTCCACGGCACCAGGTGTACATGGCATGGCACCGTTTTTACTATTGGCAAATTATGCAATCTACATCGTAGCTCATGATGTTTACATGGGCTGTGTGTGCATTGGAAGCAAAAAAAAGAAAGTAATATGATATGTATTTGACAGTTTCTGATTACATGTCAAAAGTTTCAAATTTGGGCCTACCCCAAAACCGATCATTGCATAAGACAAAATAGGAAAGGAGTCTTGAAACGGAGACACATTGCGTCGCATCCCACTAGTAGAAGTATTGGGCATTATGCATGACTTATTGAGGTAGAGACCATTGCAAAAGCAAGGCAACGCAAGGCAAGGGGCACCGCACCGCACCGCGACGGCAACGCAACTATATCCATTGCGTTGGTTTTCGCTTGTTTCAAATCATCAGATGTGTTGAGATCTGGTGGTATCTCGATAGATCTCTGAATCTTTGATGTAACCATGTATTCCCCTTGCGATTTTTATAGAGACCCAAGATGTAGGTATAGGGCTGTGAGGCTAATGCATATTTTTGGGGGCCAGCTAACAAGGGTTCATCCCTCAAACCTTAACTTCAGCTGCTTAAATTTGCATTGTACATCTAACGTGGTCATCCATGACGGGCCATATCCACTAATTTGGGATATGAAGGGCAAGGATATTTTTCCTATTGATTGATGATTTGAGCATCCGGATAATAATATTGATGCTTTCTGGAGAACATCGCCAACAAGCATTCCTTGTTCAAAATATTATTACTCCAGCATAAGATTGTTGTGGAAAAGAAAGAATTTTGTTTTGATTGATTGATCCAATTGGTGGACCTTGCAGTCTCTATAGAAAAAAAAAATAAAATGACAGGTCTTCACAAGGCTGGAACACCCAAGGATATTTCACATTCCCCTATCCAAAACCGTCGTCCTCCTGTCAAAATTCCTCTATGGCGATAAAAAAAAAGGGGTAGAATTGTCCATCATCATGAGATTTTTAATATCTTTCTTGTACCCTGAATATTATTATTTTCCACGATGGATATTTGTGGATAATAATTTTGCCCCCTAAATTGATCATCACCACTAAACTACTTTTTAAATTACATATTCTCGCATGGCTCTAGCTGTAGCTCTAGCTCTAAACACCAATTAGTCGGTAAATGACCCTTTTTCCTTGAAATACTAATATCCCACTTTGCAGGACCATATTCCGAAAGTAACTGATGTAAACTGAAAACTAGTCAATCGGGTGTCTCGCTTAACACTATATAACCGTAAACGGTGTCATGCATTGCATGCATTTTTGTGTCGAAGTGTTGTAATAGATTCTTTGCTTTTGTAAAGGGAGTTGCCAAAAAAAAAAAAAATTCCTATGTTCCCCCTAAAACAAACAAAACTATTATAGTTTCGATAAAAGCTTTTACATTTCCCTTCCTTTCCTTTCCCTTCCTTTTAACTTTTTGCCTTTTTTCCTCTCTTACTTTCTCCTACTAAACATGACTACTGAAGAAATGCCCAATGTCAATGATAATGGAGGAGTAACTGTAGAACAGCAGCCATCGCAAGAAGTTCCACAACCAGCTTCACAACAAGCTCCAGCTTCGCCTGAAAAATCCAACGCCAATGCTCAATTGCCCACTTCGACGGTAACGCCAAAAGAGTCCAACAACGTCAAGTCGCCAAAAACCTCCAGTGTACCCAGACGAAAGACAAAGGTATCAGATTTAATCTCGCGTTTGTCATCGTCAACTGCCGCGTCGCGAGCCAAATCTGAAACCACAGGAGCATCATCAACGCCGTCGTCGTCTCAACATGCACCAGCGCCCAATACTAACCACCAATCGTCCACTAACACGCCAACTGCAAAACCTCCCACTGAAAGGCAGCCGAGTTCGGGATTTCGGTCTGTATTTAAGAGTAGACACTCGACTGGAAATGTCGGTGGTTACCAACGTCCTGCCAATCAACGACGGTCGAGCCCCGTGTTGCAGCGAAAAGCTCTAGCACCTGCCACAAACGTTAATAGTGGTAGCAGTAGCAGTAGCGAAAAGAGGAGACACACAAGAATTGCATCAGATGTAAGTGAAAGTTCCATATTTTTTGGCAAAATGACTTCAGCGTCTCCTCCGCCTCCTCAACCGCCTACAAAGATGGTGTCATCAGGTGGGCCACCACCAAGGCCTCCTGCTAAATCATCAGCAGCAGCCAAATCCACTGCAGCCTCAGCTGGCGTGATCAAAAAGTCCAGCCAAGCTTCCACAATAACCAATGCTTCCACTCAAAGCGCACCTGCATCATCAGTACCTCCACATTCAAAGCCACCTCCTCGACCAGTTTCGAGACAGCGGGTTTCCAAGCGACCTGGATCTCGGTTGACTAGCAGCGCAGGCGGCAGTCAGAGCTCAATTCAAACCCAACGGTTGCACAATAGCCGAGTAGAGGACTTGAAGAGCAAAATTACGGAGCTGGAGGAGGTGTTGAAGAATGAGCAAACCGAACGGGATGCCGCTTTTTCCAGAGTGGAACAGATTCGAAAGCTTGAGACAGAATTGGAAAAGGAGAAGCAAGAAAAAGAACATCTGTACGCCAGGTTACATGAGCTGGAATCATCAACTACTAATAACGATAACGACCAAGATGGTGATCAACAGAACGATCAGCACGAGCAACAGGCCAAGACCGACGAAGACGGCGGTACAAGCGAGGAATCCTCGGAAATCAACAAGCGGGCAAGCACAGCATCTGAAAAACGAAGATCAACATCGTCAAGCAAGAGCTACTATGAAAATCGTATTTCAGAATTGGAAGGTAAGATTGCCGAGTTGGAAACCACTGCCAAACTGGAAGGTAACAGTGGTGACAACGAACCTTCGGCCCAAGAAGTTGAATTGAACAACCAAATCTTGACTTTGCAAACCGAAATTTCGTTCCTCAAGGGTGATAACACGTCGTTGAAGAAGGAAAAAGATTACTACTTGGCAACCATGAAACAGCGAGATGAGGAGATTCGTAAATACAAGAACAAGAACCATACCTTGAATGCAGACTTGACCGACTGCAAGAGCAAGCTTGAAGTGGCCAATACTCAATTGTCCGAAAACAAGGACAGAATTAGCCATTTGGAAAAGCAAGTCTCTCAAAAGGATTTATTTATTACAGAGCAAACCGAAACGTTAACCAAGACACAAGAAGAATTGGAGAGTGTCAAATTCAAGTTGACCGAACTTGAATCAAAGCATAAAGAAGTGTCTGCAAAAGCCGACTCTGAATTTGAAGAGCTGAACAAGATCACACATGAACGAGATGAGCTGCAACGACAAATTCAGGGCTTCCAGTCTAGCAGACGGCACTTGGATAAACAAGTAGCGGCACTGGAACGAGACAATCGACGAGGCAAGCGACTGATCACTGCTTTGGAAACCAGTCTCCAAGACTTGAAGGTTTCACTAGAAGAAAAGGCGATGGAAAATGATGAATTGAACCGAGTGATCAGCAAAGTCATGGACAGAGCATCAGAGTCCATCGAAGGGGCCAAGCGACATTCCATGTATGTTTCATCTCCTCCTTCTTCTTCAGGTGTCCGACAATCTACTGATTCGCTAGCTTCCAACCCTGATGATTCTTCAAACCGGGACAGTGTTGGTTCTGTGAAGTCCAATGCATCGTCCAGATCAGTGTCTGATAAGTCGTCTTCGCCTACACTACCACCTTCGCAGCCACTACCTCCACAACCTGGTAGTGCAGCAGCAAGTCCTCCAGAGCCTTCAACTTAGTTATATTAAACAATAATCTAGTGTAATAATATTATGATTTATATGATTGATCTTGCTTGGTCCGTGAACCCCAGTGTCGACCGCTTTTTGCTTCTTTTTCTGGAAAAAGAAGACATGATTCTTCCGGTGCTGTTCTTTTTTAAAAAAGACGCAAAAACAGTGCCGCAGCGCTGCAGTCGAAGCCTGAATAATATTATGATTTATAAGATTGATCTATTCTTCAAACTTTACAGTGTCATGGCAAAGAATTGACCTCCACTGTTGTGTAGTTCTGAAGCTCCGGTACGGATCCTCCTCATGGCACTATTAACACTAGATCTCTTTGAATTGTTCGAAAATCCGCTAGGCGACTCTTGAACTGTGGAACCTGCAATCACTGCAAAAGATTCACAGCACCATTCGTACCACACCTTTCTGCCATCAGTGCACCGCCATAGTGAAAAATCAATCTCCGATTCGTCCACCAGATACATTGGTTGAGACAATGGAAACCACAATGGAAACCATGAAATCATGTCCTTGGACTTCGAGTCAATGTTATCTGGACGGGTGGACAGTTCAATGTCCTTGTAGAGGACTGCTTCGAAATACCCGGCAAATCCATGCAATGCACACTTGTGAGGAATTGAAAACGTCTTGCGACAGTGGCGGGTATTATGCTGGTTTAACGGTAGCAATTTGTTTGGCGAAGGATGCTCAAATTGCCAATACTGCTTAATGGAATCAGAAATCATATCCACCTGCTGCATCATGACAACATATGGCACATGTAGCGACCCATTTGTGTGTGATCCCGGTCGAATCATGGAACCATTGGCTGAGCTTGCTGCGCTGGACGGAATGTTGGTAGTTTTGGGCTGCTGAGGGGTGGCCAATGCTCTTGTATACAACTTTGGACACATAATTGGGGTGATATGAGCTGAATATGCACTTGGTATCATAACACCGTCGCTAGGATCCAAGAATTGATCCAATCCATCTAGACATTCAGGAGATAGCTCATTATCTCCCAGAGAGCCTAGCAACTCGCTAATCATGATATTAATTGCTTCGGTAGGCTCCCACGTTCTCATGTCTCCTTTGTGAAGCTCTACTTTGTCACCCCATTCCTCCTTCTGGCGTTGACATAAATAAATAAACGCATTAGCATTCTTCTCAATTGCATAGATCTTGACTCGTCTATCTGCCGTCTTGGCCGCTTTCAATGCTTTATCTACAATTGCTCCTCTACCAGCCCCAACTACCGCCATTACAATCCGCTTGTTTGGTCGGTCCAAGATGGCATGGTAAATAGCCTTCTCATACTGATTATACTTCACTGGGTCTTGCTCAAAGACCTCATAAGTTGCGCTCTCCAAGTTGTCAACCAATGGCTGCAGAGGAGCCTGCAAAAAGTCTGCATATCCACTAGCAAATTGCTCAGCTGTTGACGGTGGAGGTGCAATTGAATGCAAATGTCGTAGATACATCAGGAAGGAGTCATCCCCTCCGTTAAATTTGGTTTTCTCTTGGTGCTCAAAGAGCACAAAGCAATGCTTTTTGAAAAATTGAAACAGCAGCTGCTGTGACGATTTTGGTAATACAGGGAATCCCTTTTGGTTGGCAACAAATACTTTGGGGTTTAGCACAAGCATTGTCACGGGTTCGGTGAACCACCTTGATATCACATACGGTCGTAGAGATTGCTTGGATGGTATTTGCAATGCCACAGACAAATTTGGTGAGTAGTTACATACGGTTCGGATTTGTTGCCACAAATCCCAGATGCTCAGGTAGTCTGGCGGGGGTATTACAGCACCGTTTGGGCCCTGAGTTGGCTCCTCGTTGAAAGGTAAATGAATGATAACTTGCAAGAAAGGATTCTGTGATATCAACGAGTTGACGGCTTGTGCATATTGGGCTATATGTGTTCTTCGTTTTGGACCCATGATCATAATATAGGGCACTCCGCAAAATGCTGCATATGTGAATTCATGTTGCAACACTTGTAAAGATAACGACGCCAATGCAGAGGTTTTTGCGTCAATTTCCACCCACGGAGATGCCAATGCTATCGTATTTGAAACATGAGTCCCTGGTTGGATCAGCACCTCGTCAATATCAGGAGCTGGAACAATTGTTTCCAACTTGTTACCGCCTCGTCTGACTGCCTCGACGTTCAATGCAGGGCTTTCAAGCAGTGAATGATCTGTGCCATACTTCTCTTCGTATATTTTTGTAATTCGCTTACGGTATCCCCGAGACGTTATACGACACGTTATCATGTCATAGCCGTTGTGCAATGCTTGATCCACAACCTGCCGGTTTGACTTGCCCTCGACAGAAGGCATGTTCAAACCCACAAACAGTGGAGTCTTGGTGTGGTTGGTATTCATGGATGATGGAAGAATCGGAGAACCCTGTTGTTGAGGCTCGTCATTATTGGTCATGGTATTGTGAACTTGTTCAGCCCGTACGCTAGAGGATGCAGAGGTTGTCAAGGTGGAAGGAGTGAACAGATGCATAACTAACGGGGGCGTATTATATTTTTTTTGCCAGTTGAGACTATTTTTTTGTTTTTGTTTTTGTTTTGGATTTTATTTGTGATGTTTTGGCAGGTTCCGGTCGCAACAACAGGGGGCTGGACATGTTGCGACAGCAACAGAATGAGCATGAAATATAATATTTCTTGTGATCGGAAAGAGGCAACCCCATAGCTAGTGTTTTGAAATCGATCGTTGAGACTGTGAATGTACGGCAAGATGATGAGATGGTGTGGAGTTGGCACCCGTTATGGGGGTTGGCTCTCTTCTTTTTTTAAAAAAAGAAGCAAAAAACAGTAGTAGTTACCATGGCGACTTGTCGTTAGGTGGGGCCCCTATGTATCAATTGAGTATATTGTAGATAACTATCATAGAACTTTCAATTGTCACAATGAGGAAAATGAAACATGTAGTAGTCTGATTGAGATGTTGATGTCTCGAACTCTACGGCAAGGATTGTCAAGTGGAATATGAATTCTAGATTAGGAAGCCAGTTCCGGGTGAAGGGAATGCTCCAACGTCATCCATCATCATCATCATCATGTTAACCAGTATTCTGGCACGATTTTTTTTTATTTCCTGTCCATAATTGATAATAATTAGCCTTGTGTAACATTGTGTAGCATAGATATGTGAGTCAGATTCCTTTAGTTGTGTCAACGTCCGGATTAAATGGTTCTGCGATTTCAATATACATAAAAAAGGTAACAATAGTTAGTCAATTGACGAAATCAAGACTTTTTGGGAAGCAATTGAGGGTTGTCTTATGGTGTGATTTACTTGTAACAGACGGTTAAGCAATTAGAACAGTACTACTGTTTTTTGCTTCTTTTTTTAAAAAAAGAAGACACTACCCCTATGTACACTTCACTCACTATCAGAATCTGCATCCTGGCCTGGGTTACACGTCTCATAGTCGAGGAACTTCAATATGTAGTACAATACAGAAGATAGAATTGAACCGATAACAGGCCCTAGCCAGTAGATCCAATGATAGGTGGGAAACGACTTCATTGCCACGTTTGGTCCAAAGGAACGTGCGGGATTGATACCAGCACCTGTTAGCGGTACACAGAACAAATGTCCTATGAACAACGCCACACCAATGGCCAACGGGGCCATGTGTGTTGCTCTGTGTTTCTCTACTGCCATGAATAGGACTACCATGGTCAACAGTGCGGTTGCGAATGCTTCGAGAAACAGGCCCTTTGTTCGTGACTCTCCATCAGCGAGAGCGTTGTTGAATAGAACGGGTCCAGGGGTGAGTACATTAGCCACTTCAGCAGCTGCAATTCCAGCTGCTACCTGGGTAATCATGACAAGAATTGAACGGACAATAGGACAATTTCCTGTCAACAGCAGACAGAGCGTGACTGCGGGGTTCAAATGGCCACCGGACACTCTGAAGAACACAAAAACCTGGCACATGACTGAAAAACCAAACCCGAACGAGATCATTGTGGTTTGCGATGCAGTGGGTCCATGTTGGGTGCTTTCTAGTGATTTGTCCAGGTTTGCAGATTGCGCAATGATGTAGGCAAAGAGCAGAAACATGAAGGTGCCCACAAACTCGCCAATTGCCGCAATGACATGATTTCTGATATATGACGGGAACATGTCTGATGGCCGTTGTAGCAGTCTTTGCTGGTCCTCAATATCGATATCGTCGTTAGACATTGATAGTTGCAAAATGGGGGAGATTGGAAGCTCATGCTCGCTAAACACCACCACAACTCTATTCCATGTCTCCGCACCGGAATGTATTAAACTCTAACCTAGCGTCTTCTTTTTTAAAAAAAGAAGCAAAAAACACCGGACGTTGGGGAGCTGTCGACTGTTTTTGCTTCTTTTAAAAAAGAAGAAAGCCACCACCCAGGGTATGTGATCACATGCGGCTCGTCGACGCGCCGCACGGGTGTTGTCGCGACAACGCGCGTCATGATCGCGCAAGACGTTTCTATGACGACAGCCAAAACTAACCAACGACCCCTGCATTTCAACGTAAACCAAATATGTATTGTCGGTGAGTCGTCAGCAGTTCCGTCACGGGGTTTCTGATGGCCCCAGCCCATCCCAGCACTGAATTGGCGGGAAATTTTTTTTTTCTGCGATCTCTAAAGCGCGTGGTTGTCGTTATTTTTACATAATTAATAGCCCGATTTCTTCCCACCTGTCCACCCACCTTTCTACCCTACGTTACGTTACGCTGCTGTTGACGTACCAACCATCCACATAAGTTGCAGTGAAAATCCAAAAATCAATACCAATGAATAATACGCGAGTACCTCGAAAGTTGTCGGTACAGGAAAAGGCCAGGTTACAGCAATTTCAACAGCATATCAATTACTCAACGAGGTAAGTAGAAAAAAACAACCAATCACCTAACACCACTGGAAAATTATAGATACTCTGATGATGAATACGAATATAGACACGTCACACTGCCAAAGAACATGCTGAAGGCAATTCCTAAAGAATATTTCAACCAAGAAACTGGTACTTTACGGATACTATTGGAAGATGAATGGAGAGGACTAGGAATAACCCAAAGTTTAGGATGGGAACATTACGAAACGCATGCTCCAGAACCTCATATTTTATTATTCAAGTAAGTGGCCCAGGGTGAACTGAACAATACTAACCTGATATAACCCATTGTAGACGATTGAAAAACTAGGACAACTCTACCGACTAATTTAAAAAGCTAGCTTAAGGCGCTTAAGCTCAGGAACCCTCAACAAAAGACGCATACTGTTTTACAGAACGTGGACCTCAGAATCTACCAGAAGCATAACGAAATAATGATCTAGAAAAAGAATATATATATATATAGATTGTATGCAATACGTGTATATATATTTGTGTGTGGCTATTAAAGTTTGGTACCCGAACCAGAGGACGTGGAAGACGATCTCGAAGAGGTTTTGTTCAATACCAATTTCCATTGATCACCAGACTTGGACACTTTTTCTTCGCCCAACAGCTTGTGAAGATGCTGAACCACCCCTCGTTCGGCAGCTGCCTGTACGTTTGGTGCCAAATCTTTGTACATGACTTGTGTGATATCATAAGCCGTTAATTCCGATGATGCAGATTGCTTCAACACATCGCAAATTTGCGATTCTCGTTGCAATCGATGAGCCATGTAAGTCTGGATCTTGTCTTTACCATCTTCAATGACAGGACCATGGCCCGGGTAAATGGTTTTCAGTTCGCCAATATTCAGCATTCTTTCCAGACTCTTCATGTAAACCGCCAAGTCATTGAACACCGAAGTGCCTTCGCCGAGCACGTTGTCGGCACTAAACAGGGCCTCTTCTTGCTGTAACCAGAAGACATAATGATCATCGGCGTGCCCTGGCGTAAAGTAACCTACTAAGGTAGCCCCTTCCACCTCGAACACCTGCCTATCTGTGAGATCGTTAACTTTGTGGTCAAATCCGTCTCTATCGTCATTAAAGCATTTGTAGATCTGCGGTTTTATTGATTGATTTGACGTCACTTGCATCACTTGATTCAACCCGCCAACATGGTCTGGGTGCCAATGCGACAGTAGGATGGTTGAGATCTCGATTTGTTGGTCGGTCAAGTACTTTGACAGTACAGATTCGTATTCATGGGTGCCGTCTCCCGTATCGAGCAGGATTCGCCTTTTACCGGACCCAATGATGTAGGTATTTGTGCCTTGCAACGTGAATTTGCCTGGGTTGCAGCCCAGGACTCTCGTTACCAGTGGCGATAGTCTTGCGACCTTAGGGAGCTGAGTCGACATGGTGTAGAACTTGGTGGATGTGATGTCGAGAGGGTGTGGAGAAGAGTGAAGAAAACAGGCGAGAGAGATAACCGCGGCTGACCGGCCATGTGCCGATAAGCCCACACGCAGTGTAGCCGAGGTCGAATCCCGTTGGCAACGCTGCCCTAGGGGGTGGCTTTCTTCTTTTTTAAAAAAGAAGCAAAAACAGTCGACGAAGGGGAGTAGCGCCGCAGGCACCGTTTTTTGCTTCTTTTTTTGAAAAAAGAAGAACACCACCCTAGACGTACATGCCTTTGAGCCTCACGCGGCTCACCAAGGGTACCGTTGCGGCATTTTGGTGCGCGCCACATGGCGTCTTCCGTCCTCCTGGGTGCCCAAGTGGTCAGTGAGCAGGTCACTGGCCAACATAGCCCACTGCGCTGGTTAGGAGGGTCAAGTCGATGTGTGACTTTGTCTTGTGTTGCTTGTCCCTGCCCTGCTTAACTGCTTGTCCTGACATCGAACCTACTTGAACATATTTGTAATGAGCGGCGACATTTCTGCTGAGGCCGAAAGAGCTGAGAGGGAGGCCCATATCCATGCGAGACCGAATGAGTACCATGGGTCGACTGAGGACAGTGAAACATCGCCCTTATTGCAGCCAAGACACCAACGAAGCTACGATAGCGACGAACTCAACACTTACTACGGAGCGCATTCCAAAACGATACGTCTGTTGCGATGGATACTGTTTTTATTTATTATTGGACTATCTGGATGGACAGTATTGCTGTTTGTAAACGTCTTTATTCCGATCCATGGCATTGACAGCCCAGGGTCCAACTTCTTGGAGCTAGACTTGTCTCTAATTGCATTAATCAACACCATATTAGCGGTATGTTTTTTCACTACCCCGACCTATGCCAATTACATAATGAACACAATATCGTTTATATTGCTGGCCATAGGGTTTGTGGTGTTGAGCTCTGTACCAATTCTACGCCATAGACACATCACTGCTGCAGGTTTAACCACGTTATCGGTATCGACTGCAAGTTTCGGTGTGTGTGCACTCAGTGAATGGTTTGTACTAGATACACATCGACAGGTTCGAGAGGAGCGTGATAACGATGGTCGAGTGAGAAGGTTTAGAAACCTGTTCTATGCATCGGTATCATCGGTTTTGCATCTGATGACATCGATCTTAATTATTATACTCACAGTTCTACTTGGGGTATGTCTGTTCCAAAGAACTAGCAGTCATTTGACTTCTATTAATGACCAATATGCAGTGCACATTAGCTGTACGCCTAAACCTACTGATGTAAATACGACCATTATTGTAGAATCGAGCCAAAAGGCTTCAGGTAAAGATTTCGCTAGCTGGATATCTGCAGATCAGTACCAAGTGTGCTACTGGGATAGACCAGGTTTGTTTGAATCTGACTCAGCAACTCATTCACAATCAGTAGGAACAGTGGCTGATACGCTTTACGACGCACTGAACACTCAAACGCAGCCTATTGGTAATAACTGGGTGGTGGTGTCACATGGCAACGGAGGAATCTATTCACGTGTATTTAGTTCCAGGCATGCAGATAAAGTCTCTACAGTGATGCTTGTAGAGGCCACACCAGATGATATATTTTTTGGGTCCCTGACTTCTTGGTATGCTTGGAGAGCGTGCCTGCAGGGGATTTTGGCACCGTATTCGCATGGCAGGTATTCTAAATCTAGAATCCAACAGGCCATGTCTAAAAGCAAGTCTAAACATGAATTAGAATCAGAGCCGTTGCCGGAAGAGCTCCCATTGATTGTGGTGTCTAGTGAAGAGGCTATTGGATCCAGCCCAGATTGGGCAAATGGTCAACGATTGTTGACTAAGTTGACAAAAAACACAATTGCATGGCAAATATTCGATGGGCCACACGAGTTGTGGAAGAAGGAGCAAACTAGGATTCAACTGCAGGCATTGCTTAATGATGTGTTGATTCTTGACTCGCTGCCTCATAGTTAGAGCTGTGTACTGTTTCTGCATTACCCTGTGCAACCATGCTTCATGGCCACATACTTAGTGTTATATTTATTATTATCTCTTGAGAACTGTCTACTGTTTTTGCTTCTTTTTTTGAAAAAGAAGAACACTTTGGAATTCCAGAAAAAGAAGCAAAAAGCGGTAGCGTCTGGACACCCCCTGTGCAAACATGTTCATGACCACATAATTAGTATTGTATGTATTATTACTCTATAGTAGTGTTTTCCATTGCCTCCTGGAGATGAGTCAGGTCAGGAATCTCGATATCTGCTTCTAGATCACATATTGTCCTGCAGTTAGGACACAGAAAGTGTGGATATGATTTTACAATCAATGGTCTTATACATTTGTAGTGCCAAGTATGAGAGCATGGGGCAACAAACAAAGCCTGCAGAGGACTAACAGGCAGCAGACAAATCGCACACTCTTGCAAATCTTTTTGCTTTGTACTGAAAATGTTTTTCAAATTGTTCATTGCCGTGACGTTAAAATTGTTGACTTTACGCTTCCAGCTCTCGTTTAACTCTAATCGCACCTTGATACACTTGAACACCTCCTCTGAGCCGCCTCTGAAATCCATTCCCAGCTGCAAAACATCGCCATCGTTGATGGCGTGAGCGTCTGAAATCTCGCAAGCAGGAGACAGTCTCATATGATTCAGGAACGTTCCAGAGCTCGATTTAATATCTCTAATATACCAAACCCCTTCTTTTACAAAGAACTCTGCATGGCTTCTTGATACAACTTTGGATTTAAATACAATTGGGGCGGACTCTGCATTGGTTTTGCCGTCGTCCTTCTTATCAGTGTAACGACCCACTCTGATAACCATGCCTTCTTCGATCTTTCGTTCTACTGGTCCAATGTATAATGCAGGAATGCTACTCGAGTGGTCAACAAATGGGGTTAGTCTAATGGAATATGATGATGATGATGGCGATTCATCTTCTTGTGGCTGGTGTTGTTGGGGTGGCGGTTGAGATTGAGCTTGAGGCTGAGATTGAGATTGAGATTGTTGGTGCAACTGTTGTGGGGGATTGACCAAGGTAGCGTAGTTTGTGTTACTCCCCAAATTCACCGTAGTGTTATTCTCTTCTCCATCATCCTCTTCGTCCGCACCACCATCGCCATTCTCCTCTGGTTCGCTGGCCTGTTGAGGAGGTGTCTGACCCCCTCCCGATGACGACGAAGTTGAAGCGTTATCTTCATCGTTATTCAAATCGTAATCTCTAGTATTTGTTGTGGGAGGTGTAGCAGCTGCTGAATGTTCTGGCACGTCACTTGTGCTACCAGGAATAGTGGTTGGATTCATATTCATGTTAATGCTTATGCTGTTTGGGCTGCTGATGTTACTACTACTGCTACAACTAGTGCAACTGCGACAACTGCTACCACTAGTACTGCTTCCAGTCAAGGTTTTTTTGTGTGTGTAGTGTGACCTTAAGTTCAAATGTGACGGAGATCTTGGGAATTTGTCTAACCTGTTTTGTTTAGTGTTATTGTTGTTGTGATTATGAAGTTGTAGGTTTTTTTGTTGTTTATTAATTCGTTCCGTCGGCGGCGGCGGTGATGGCGGTAGAAAAGATGGTGGTGGAGCCAGAACACCAGGTCCGACACTTGGTGGTGCTGCAGCAGCACAATCTGGCATGGGAGGAGTAGTCCACGCGCTGAAGTCGGGTTGTACTGCAACGTGACTATGGCTATCCCAGAAGTTCAAATCCAGAACCAACCGATCCAAATCCAAGGGGATTTGTTCCTGTTCGTCCATCATCATCAATGGCGGAATCGGCGGTCGCGGAGGCCGCACCGGAAGAGGTAGCGACACTGGCGAGCTTGTTGAGTCTGAATCTGAATCTGACTTGACATACTTTTGACTCAAATCTCCAAAGGACTTTTTGAATTGCCGGAACCGTCGGTGATGGATGGGGTTGGCGTTTGTTGTAGAAGAGGCGGTTTTGAAAGGGTTCAAACGCCGCAGTGATGGCATTGAACGTGCTGGTCGTATTTTGTTGTCTTCAGGCATGAGTATGAGTAAGTGAAGATATGAAAAAAAAACGGGAAAAAACCTTAGTCTTATATAAGGTATACAGGAGGTATTAAAGATCGGTGAAATTTTACATGGATGTTAAAACGGTTTCGAGCTGTGAGCCGCCTAGTTGATGCGAACGAACGGTGCGAAACTTCTCCCTTGACAGCTGGGGGGACTGCTCCGAAAGGGTAGTGAAACCACTGATCTTTTAGACTTTGCTATTATACTAGTTTCATTCATGAAACGGGGTTTGCAACCAGGCCCCCTCCAGGACAGGAAAAACCGTTTGCTGATCCTTGATTGCCATGTGCATATGTAGGGATATCCACATCCTGGCGTAACCGGGTGTACCAACCACGTCAGGCGGCGTAGGTAACCCACCGTGTCGATCACCTGCACCGGATCGAACGACAGGACGCGATCTGATCGGGTGCATGGAGTGTAGCGAGGAGGTGGGTGTCTTCTTTTTTTAAAAAAAGAAGCAAAAAACAGTAGACGTTAGGAGTTTTGCTTCTTTTTCTAAAAGAAGGCACCGAAGTTTTGCTTCTTTTTCTAAAAGAAGGCACCGAAGTTTTGCTTCTTTTTCAAAAGAAGGCACCAGAAAGCAAGAAGATTAGGGTTGGGTAGGGAGCGGAACCAATGAATGCTTTCTGGCTCCATGTTTCGCATTCTGATACACTATATTATTGACTTCTTCCATAATGTTATTGCTGTTTCAGAAAAGTTTATCGTGGGGCGCCCGGTTGAGCTCTGCGTGGGAGCCGCACACTGGCTTGTCCGTCAGGTCAGTCGACAGTCAAGCAGCAGCTCGACGATTAATTGAAACATACTGGGCGAACTTTATTGACCGGCTTATTTGAAGCTACTTATAACCTTTCCCATGAAATTATTCAACCGCGTGAAAGCGTTAACGCTACATATATATATATACACGATTCAATGTCCTTTCACTAGCCCTCCAAAGATGATCCAACTAACCCCAGAACTAGACTTTGCAGGCCTTTCAAGGCACGACCAAACCGTCCTCAAAAACAGATTAATGCAATTGGCAAGCTACCAGCAGGAGAAGGATCACTATTTACGGCTATTTGTGCGCTTGGACCCCCAGGACCCCAACTACATCCGCAACATTCGAGACCTAAAGCGTTCCATCCGACAGGCAGAGCTGTTTATTTGTAGTTATAGAGTCCTTGTCAAGGAGATTTCGCAAAAAGCGGTGGTAGCTGACTACTACTACGACGACCACGACAACGACAACAACTGCGCGTAATTTGTCTCACGCGTAGCGTAGTTCTCAGAACACCACACCATACAATTTCCACCACGGAAATTTTTCTTTCCCACAGAACACCACTAGGTAGTGGTACAAAGTAAGTTTACTAGGAGGAACCCGGATCAGATCAGCTCTTTTCGTTGAATGATGATAACGAGTCTAGAAAGACTCTATCATATAAACCCAGCTCGTCGATTATATTATTTACAATGAGAAAAAATTCCTATACTGATTTTCTATGAGAAATGCTGATCTGTTTGGGTTCTGATGACCACCAGAAATATAGCTAACTAACGTTTTGCAGCTCCAGCCTAATAGAGGTTCTGTTAGTAAATATAATCAATAAAGAAACAAAAAAAAACATACCTTGAATGTAATAATATCCCCGTTTTCAACCACATAGTCTTTACCTTTCGCTTGGATCTTTCCGTTTGCCTTCAGCGACGACTCGTCGCCGTTGTATTGTACAATGTCGTCAAACTTGGACACCTGAGCTTGGATAAACGTCTTTTGAAAGTCATTATGGATCAATCCCGCCGCTTCAGGTGCCTTGGTGCCTTGTCGTGTTGTCCATGATCTCACTTCCTTCTCACCACAAGTGAAGAAATCAATCAATTGCAAACTAGACCTCAGCTTCTTGATGGCCTCGGGAAGCGCAGACTGGAGCTCCAAAATCTCCAACTCCTCTTGCTTATCCTTGCGGTCCATCGTAGACAGCCTGTGCTCCATAACCACACTCATAGGAACCACATGGCCCGGTGCTGTGTCTTGGACCCATTGACGAATCTGACCTAGACGCTCGTTTTCGCTGCCAGTCATGTAGTCATCCTCGCTGACATTGACCAGATAGACACTCGGTTTGGCGGTGAGCAGGGCCATCCGGTTGATGCAGTCCACTTCGTCATTGGACCAACTGCCGTCTATAACCCGCTTCCCTTCTTCTAGATGGGCTAGCACCTTCTTGGACACTTCCAGGTCCTGTGTAAGCTGCTTGGCCTTTGCCCCGGGCGATCGTTTCAGCTGCCGTTCGCACAGCTCCTGGAATTTTAGCGCAAACTCCATGTCCTTCAACAGCAGCTCGTCGTGGATAATTTGCAGGTCTCGAACAGGGTCCACCGACTCTTCTATATGGATGATTTCCGGATCATCAAACGCTCGCACGACCTGAAATAGTCCATCCACTGCCCGGATATGGCTGAGAAACTCGTTCCCCATGCCTTTATTTTCACTGGCCCCTCGCACCAGCCCTGCAATGTCGAATATCGTCAGTGTCGCTGGGGTCTTGATCTTCGGTTTGTACACCTCGCAGAGCTTGTCGAAGCGGCCACTGGGCACTACAACTTTGGCCTCCTCCGGATCTATCGTGCAGAAGGGAAAGTTCTGTGCTGATCCAAGGTTGGACTCGGTGATGGCCTGAAAAAAGGTCGATTTGCCAACGTTGGCCAATCCCACTACGCCACCTTTAAGGTTTCCCGATAGCTTGCCCAGCAGCTTCTGGGGCTCACTGTCCACCTTCTTGCTCTTTGCGTACCATTGAGCTGAGGCCGACGTGAATCTACGAACGAATACCGTGTGTCTGATCATGTCGGCGGGCGGTGCGGTGTGTAGTCGAAGATGTCTTCTTTTTTCAAAAAAAGAAGCAAAAAACGGTGCCTGCGGCGCATGTCCCCACCGTGCACTGTTTTCTCTTCTTTTCCGTCAATTGAGCCCTGGCATCGACTGTTTTTGCTTCTTTTTTTAAAAAAGAAGAAAGTGTCCCCAGGAATATGTCTTTTCTTTTTACAAAAAAAGAAGAACACCGCCGGTAGGCACCTGCGGCTCAAGTGGACTGCACTTAGCTTAGTCTAAACTACGGAAGCTACGTACTCTAGTTTCTCGGTTCCAGATTCTAGAACGTTGGCCGATTGTAAAATGTCAACAGTCTTGTTGACAATCAACTCCTTGTCAACCTTGGATACGTCCTTCACGAACTCAACAGTTGCGAGCCATGCTCGAGCATCTTCAGCTGAGTAGTCCAAGTGAGTAGAGATATGTTCAACTGCTTCGTCATGGTGTTGGTTGAAGTACTCAATTCCTTCGTTGACTGCCTTGCAAAAGTTGTTCAAATCTTCTTTCGAAGTGTCAACATGACTGGTAACAACCCACGATGGCCAAGGAGTGTAAATTTGTCCAATGTTCTTCAATTCTCCATTGTCGTAATACTTCTTGGTAGTGAAGATTTCCCACATAAAGGCATCAGTCGGCTTGATTTCCCCTTCACCTTCCACAGTAGTGTGGTTGACCCCGGCTCTCAACTTCTTAAAGTTGTCTTGAATTTCAAAGTTAAACTGTTTATTCCAGTTCTTCTGCTTTGCCAACACAAATGGCATTACATAGGATCCACTGCCAATTCGACTGATACCGATAGTCTTGCCTTCAAGTTCGTCTTCGCTGTTAACATCGGATCTCTTGGCCCCAGTACTAATTGCCCAGCAAAGTGGTGATTGAACGTAAGTCCCGTAAATCTTGTACCAGTCTGCTCCTTTGCCGATAGCTGACACAAATCCTTCAGTCAGGCCAATCGCAGTATCTACAGTATATTTCCTAGGTTAGCATCTTACTTGCCAACTTCCGCTGCTCGTAGTCCACTTACCAATCGATTTGTCTTTCAATGATTGAACCATGTGCCCAGTACCAGAAGGAAATGGGACAAATTCAATGTTCACACCATGTTTTTCGTAAAATCCTTGCTCCTTTGCAAAGAACAGAGGGGTAGAAAAGTGTTCTGGAACGTAACCAACCTTCATGATAATGTAGTTTGTGGAGTTGTGGTGTGAGGTGACTGACTGAAAAATCGGAATCCGCGGACCGTTCAAGCGTTCAAGCGTTCAAGCGTTCAAGCGTACAAGCGATGCACGATCCAATGAATGACATTCTATTGAATATATAAATATATATATATGTACAGAGATCAGGCATCTCGAAGGGAGTTGTAGTGCTCTCCAAGACCGTAGCTATGCTTGTAATATACCAGCTTCAATTCAGCACTGGAAGCCGACACTCCTTCATTGACTTTGTGTGCTGAACGTCCACTAAACATTACACTAATTGGACAGTTATATACCTTGGCCAGTGCCAAAATCTCCATATCACCTCCCCAAACGGCAGTGTTCTCTAGTTGCTCGCAGTATGGCTCAATTTCTTTTATTGTTAGCGTTTCCTCATCAAACAGGAATGGCCCAAATGTATCAGGGTTTTCCCGAATGTACTTTGCAGCCTGGGTTCGCAGTTCTTGTATCGAAACCTCCAGGTCGTGTCTTAACTTTAGTTGATCTGATATTGATGCAAATAGACAATGACCATCTGGTGTGATATCGTGCTGTACTAAACCCTGTAGTTCGCACAACTTCCCTAGACTTTCTAACTCAATCTTTCGTAAATCTGGCTTTTCCGCCAATTCAGCCGCCGCTTCATCACGCATCTTTTGCTCTTCCTCCTGTCGTTTAGCTAGTTTTTCTTTTCTTCTATTACGCTTTTTTGGAGTTTGTTCCGGGGTGGACTGTTGTTCAGCCGGTTTTTCGTCATTTGTTTTATCCTCTAGCTCTATCTGTGCTACAATTTCTGCAAGCCCGTCACCTTCATCACTGTCTATGCCATTCTGAACGTTAAACAGTTCTTCATTGTGACGTCTCTTCATGTCTGATTCCATGAACTCGATTTGCTTATTAACATCTTTACGAGTCTTTTTGGTGGCCTGTTTTTTCATTCCTGTGATTTTAGCCGTTAAATCTCGTAACTCCTTACGATGTCTAGCTATCACTTGCTCTTCTGTCTCTCGAGGGCTATCGTCTTCGCTCATTTTTTTTTGGTTGAGTAGAGTGTCGTGTGGTCACGATATCAAAATGTCGGAGACATTCCACCAAATTTTTCATTAATTTTTTTCACCACTACCACACCGTCAACATCATCATCCCTCATTGCGACCACCAGGTTGTTCTTGAAATTCCAATACAATGTTTCGTCCAGTCACTCGATTGGCTGTTAAGCAATCTAGATTTTACTCACTTAAATCACAGTCACCAGGAAAATTCCATCCAGATGCCGTTAGCGAAAACATTCTGGCTCTAATCAAATCAGATCAGATTAAGAAAGCACAAGGTGAATTCTTAGCAGTCCGTCGACCAGGTCATCTCAAAACAGAAGTGTATGCAAACTTGTTTAGAAAATCTCGAGACAGCAAAGACTCGGGGCTGATGCCTCCTAAAGATTTATTCAACAAATTCCTCGATCAAAATATCACCTTGGGATGGGCTTGTAGTGAATTGATTTTGGAGGATGTTATTAACGATCAAGCAGTAAAAGGTTTAGAAACCTGGGTCAGGTTCTTGGAAAGTATTGGTGATACTTCCAAGGCTGCTGCTACTGTTAATAGAGAAGCAGCGTGGTCTGCTTTGGTTGCTTATATTACCAATTGCATTCAAGAAGGAGTAGCATTGGATAGCAAAGTGGCATTACGATTGGTTCCTTTAAACCAGGTACCAACTGAAGCGGATATTTTATCATTGAGAAACATCAGACGGGTTCCAAAACAAAAGCTTAAGACAGTGCTTGAAGGAATTAAGAAAATTAGACATGATGCATTAGACTTTAATAGTGTCTCATTTTTGAAATCTTTGCACGATAATTCACCGCAATTATTAGGTTCCAAATATGATGAAGCGGTTGCTAAAAGTAAAGAGACAGGGGTGCCATTTACGGAAGAAACCTATGCAGAGTTTATTCGAAAATTTGCTCAAGTCAACCAGGTTAATAAATCATATCAAATTTGGAACGAGATGCAGAACCAGCTGTCCCCAACAATTGTGGGTTACAATGCATTGTTGTTGGCAGCAGCTCAGGCTCGAGAACAGGCTGCTTTGCAGGTGGATATGATTTTGGAGCAATTTGTCGATGCTCAAATCGTGCCAAACGCTGATACTTATCAGACTATAATGGAATTCTATTTCAGAAACCATGAGGGTCAAAAGGCAATTGACTTGTACAACAGAATCGAAAACAATGAAATCGAAGGCATTTCAATTACCCTACGAATGTTCAATATTATGCTGAATGGGTTGTTGAAGATGGACAAGGTTAAAGAGGCTGAAGAACTTTTCCAACAAGGAATCACAGAAAAAGGCTATTCTATCAATGTTGTAACTTTCAACACTTTCCTTCGATCTTATATCGACAGAAAGGAATTCGACAAGATTGAGCCGCTTCTGGCTGAAATGCGAAAGCAAAACATTGAACCAAGTGTTGCAACTTATACGAATGTTATTGATGCAACCTTTAAAGCTGCAAGAAATACAAACACTGATGTCGAGAGCTCTGTTGAAGCATTGTTGACTGAAATGGGTAAGAATGGCTTGAAAGCAAATTCTGTTACCATGACAAGCATTATGGGTGGATTGATCAAAACTTCGCGGGATATCGATTCTGCAAGATTGTTCTTCAATACACTGATCAAAAAACGGTTGACACCTAATGCTCGAACTTTTTCCACTATTATTGATGGTGAAATGACAATTGGTGATCCTGATCAGGCATTGCACTACTTCAGTTTGATGTCAAAGTTCAATTTGCCAAAATCTACTCCTATTTATAACCAGCTCATTAAAGGTTTTGCGGACAAGAACAGATTTAATGATGCGTTCAATATTTTCAAGTCCTTGATAAAAGAAAAACGAACCGATGCAAATAAGTACAGTTATTATTTCATCTTGCAAGCTTGTGAAAGCAATGCAAACTGGGAAAGAGCCCAAGAAGTTGTGGATATCATGGCAAACCACGGTTACCAGTTTGATCTGGGTACAAAACTGCCTCATAACTTAAGACGATTAAAGGAACATGGAATTAACGTACCAGATGAATTAATGAAAAGGGCAAAGTTATAGAAAGCGAATGTCGGATCATTTTATTAAAACGATATATAGAATGAGATTTACGTATATAAAGAATCCTTTGTAAATAGTTAAGACGATTATAGCAATTTGTCAGCATAACTCTTGAGGCTATCCAGATCGCTGGTACAGTCGACGTTCTTTGCTTTAGCATCCTTAACCCATGAGTTTACTGCATCTTTGATCTTTTGATTATTGGAAGCGTACTTGCCTCCACGACCTTGTTGATAAAGCTTCTTGGTGGCATCTTTCAATTCGTCTGTAAATTCACACAAGAAAGCGTCATCGTACTTATCACGATTCAAGTTTTTGTCATTATAGTGCTTGCTTGCAGAGTCTTGTAAGCCCTTCAATGCTTTGGCAATTGCATCCGGAAGCAGATCCAAATTGTCATTATCTGCTCTCTTGGCAAATTCAACTTCATCCGCATCAACAAAGTGTGGTAATTCACGTTTGCCTACCTTTCGGTTTCCTGAACGTTGGTCAGTATCGTATCCATCGTTGTCTGTATAATATCCACTCTGCCTGTTGCCATTGGCATTGTTGCTGTTGCTGTTGCTATTTGCACTGTTCCTGTTGCCATTGGCATTGTTGCTGTTGCCATTAGACTTTCGGTTGTTGCTATTGACGTTGTATCTGTCGGTTTGATATCCATCAGTGTCGTAGTCATCATCGTTGTCTGTGTCAGTGTTGTAATTGGCTCTCTTGCGATGGGAATTTCGTCGCCCGTCTGTCCTGTTTCCATCAGTGGCACTGCCATCTGTATCGTCATCGTCATCGCTGTCACTGTCACCGTCATCGTCGTTGGCTCGTTTCTGACGTGAATTTCGTCTTGGTCCATCGGTCATATCATCGTCTGTTTCATTGCCATCAGTGTCCGAACCGCTGTCAGTATATCTGGCTCTCTTGTCAACACGGGATGCTCGTCTTCGCCCATCTGTCATGTCACCGTCTGTTTGCTCGCCATCAGAGTCAGTATCGGAGTCAGTGTTTACAGCTCGTTTTTGGACTCGAGAGCTTCTTCGTCGCCCATCACTGTTGTTACCATCAGTGAAGTTACCATCGTCATCAGAATCAGTGTCGCTATCAGTATTATCGGCTCGCTTGTCGAAATCACTATCATCGTCATCGTCGGTGTCATCATTGTTGTTATTCTTGTTGGCATTGTTAGTCGTGCCCTTGGTGTCAATTAGTCGCTTGATCTTGTCGACCTTTTCTGCCAATCCGTCAATCTTGTTGCACTGAATGTTGTGCTGTTGCATTCCAGAAGTAAAAGTATCGGCCTGGTCAACCATTGCTTGCAGATTTGACTTCAAAGAATCGGAGATTGCTTCCTTTGTCAACCCATTCTTGACATAATCCTCAAGATCATCAACAGAATCCTTTAGTGAGCCGGTCATTGGGCACAAATAGGCCCAAGTCAAAGATGACCGTTCAGAAGAAGACTTGGAATAAGCATTAGAAGCAACATCGTTAACAATCTTCAACATGTTGGTAATGCTATCCGAAAGTGCCAAACTGGTTGGCATATCCCAGTAATCATAACCTCGCGCTGTTAAAACTGGGCTTGCAGAAACAATTTCAGCGGCAATTAAGCTTACTAGAATAGCTGGTAATTTCATCGTAGCTGGAATTCCTTAGTTGATAAAAAAGGATTTCATGAATCATTTCAAGCCCTATATATATTCGATTTGAGTTTCAATCATGACACATCTCCTGAAAAAATACGCCAAGAATAAGCTATATTTCTTGTTAACTATTCAATTGAATTTGCATTACTGCACATTCAACCTGTTTTGGGCGTGGATACAAAGTTTGTCAACTGTCTGACATGGGTGATTTTTACCACCGCAGGAGCATCTGTATGTGTAAAAATATGTGATATCTAAAACAAGATACATTGGAAACAAGACTGCAATTGTGGGAACCTAAGAGATGTAAGGATCTGAGCCGCACAAAACCCTGCAGCTGTACGAGATCTTCAGGGGACAACGACTGCAGTGTTGCGCCACAAAGCTCTGGTTTGCACTAGCTACAACTGATTCTATAATCACATTCAATCGTAGACGCTCCCGAAAACAGCGTTGACTCACAAACTTAAATCGTACCGCCCCCTTCTTGGCATGTCCGAGGCTGAATATTCACAATGAAATTGACATTGCCATTCAGTGATTTTTCATCCCACATAGTCACTCCGAATCTTGGCACGACGAGGTACTCCTTCCAAGTATTGCTGCCATGACTGGCCGTGTTCATCTAGGGTGATGTCTTCTTTTTTTAAAAAAAGTAGCAAAAAACACTAGACTTAGCTATAAAGCTGCGCCCCTAGCTTAGCAACCGATCCTACCTGTGATTTGCAACCTCCAGCACACACATATGCTAAATATATCTTATACATCAATAAATCTAAGTTATTAGCCAAGATCTCAGCCAAGGGCTATCGTACCAAAAGTTGAGCCGCACGAATATTTCGTACTCGTTTCCCCAACGATCAGTGATAAACAGCTCCATTATAACAAACTTCCTGGTTACCGCATCTCCAATAATATCACAGAGTCCATTATACCGGCAACTAAACAACCCTATCTCAATAATAATCGATATGAGACACATTTGCGGCGTGCGGCTCGTAGATGTCCAAAAAATTTTAGAAAATTTCTCAAGCAAGTTCCTGCCGAATTACACGGATTCAGGGATCGACATTCTCGTACAACTGCAAGACACTTTGGCCGAGTTGGTCTAAGGCGTTCGACTCAAGTTTAACAGACTTGTGCGATAAACTCGCACCAAGCCGCGAATTTGCGACTTCGAATCTCGATAGAGGCGTGGGTTCGAATCCCACAGGTGTCATTCTTTTTTGTTTCTCGTACTTTTTGCTTGACAGAAGTTCAATTTCTGAAGATAAGAATGGTGATTGGGTGGCAGATCGGCTCTCTTTTTAAGCTGCGCATGGTACCGTAATGCGGGAAAATATCAATGAAGATCGGTGGAGAGGTTGGGAGAGTTCTGGTATTCTGGGTAAAAATAGTTTTTTTTTTGGCTAGTAGATTAGGGTTAATTGTTGTTGTTGAATACGACAACTTGAGCAGTGCAGGCAGCAGGGAAGAGAGGTGCGTCGACAGGAAAAGACGAGGGGGAGGGGGAGGATAGTCGGTAAGGTACAAGAAAAAGGTTTATGGTTTCGGAATGGCCAGAAATAGAAATGCATTCTCCACTTAATCTATTGTAAAGCTGCATCCGATGTGGTGGGACGACACAATTTTGTTTTTAAAATACCCCTTTGTTGATAAAATCCGGGGATTTTTTTATCTTCAAACTTTTCATTATTTAAATAGAGGTACCTGGCCAGTTTCGCAGATTGAGGGTAATATTTTATAAGATGTCGATTTTTGATAATGGAGATTACCCTGATACGTGGAAAGTAAAATTGAAGAATCCCGATTCGACACAAGTTACACATTGTTTATATTCTACTCCTAGGCATCTTTCACAGTTACAAATTGGATAGCTAAGAAGGGCACTTGAGGATACTTGGTATGTCCTCATAGATTGGTAGGATATCTTGAACCATCCAATTATTGTTACAACTAGATTGGGCAATTGAAATTTGACGATAGTCCAGATCATAAACAACATAGGCCGACCTCAAAAACGTATCGCCTAGGATATTGTAGCCTAGCGATTTGTCATTAGATTGTATAGTTAGAGCCATATGTTGATAATTGTTTGAAATCCCACCAACAAACCAGTCTAATGGCCAAAAGAGCTCGTATTTTGGAACCACAATGCATGCAGTTGAGATTGTGAATTCAATGTAATCGGGACCCATGTGGTACATGTGTTCCGAAATGAGGTACTGTTCGGTTTTCGGATCCCATTGAGCCCCGTAAATGCAGGCAATTTCATGAACGAATTCGTTTGGCAGATACATTAGCGAAGTTCCCGTATCAAGCACCACGCCAACAGGATAGCCAATGTGTTGGTGTCCAACAGTGAGACAAGTCAATGCAACTTTGAAAGACATTGTAGATAGCAATGGCACAGTGTGCAACGGGGGTATGAACTTTGTGAGGTCCACCCCTCCAAACACTATGCTTCCTTGACCAGTTTCCCAGCTATCGAGATAAATCGAATAAAGGTTCTTTGCAATTATTCCTTGTTTTACCAAAGTAGTCGGCAGATTATCGTACAAATCATTGGACGATTCCGAGTTGACTGGGCCGATTCCGAAGACACCCATATCAGGGTCCGATGACTCGGTTGCAATGGCAAACCGCTGGTTTGTTACGCATATGTCATCGTTCAAGAAACACACGTCATCTCTAGCCCACAATCCTGTAGCATAGCCTTTTACATACTGTATCTCAAAGCATTCTTCGGGACATTCATAGAACGTACATGACTCCAATGGATTAAAACCGTTGTGTTGGTTGCACATGGTTGTTGGAACCCACAAGTCGCTTGAACCGGTGTCTATCAATGCAGTGAGCCGCTGACAGGGATTTCCTATCGACAGCGTCATTGTATAGTAGGTCAGGAGGTTCTGCAACGGTTCGGAGAAGAAGGGACAGCTGGAGTAATAGCCTCCATTGTAATCAAAATGCAGGTTCAGGAGATGGGAAAAGTTGGAGCCGTGTGATGACGAAGAAAAAAAGGTCCAAGGACGCCGGGAAGGGGCAATGTTGGCTGTCTGGTTTCTGAACCGTTTCTCATGGTTCAAGTTCGCAACCACTGCACCCGGTTTCTTCGCCGCAGCAGCAGCCAGTCTTGTGATCAACAACCATAGGACTAGAATCCACATTTCTACTGTCGAAAGGAGGAATTGGAGTTGCAACGAGGATATATTTTTGGTGTTCTTGGTAAATGTTGAGCGCCAAGGCCCGTCCTTAGCAGCGAGCCGCACGCCGTGAGGCGCACCAACACCACCACCACCCGCCGCGTCTACAATTCCAAAGTGTTCTTCTTTTTTTTAAAAACGAAGCAAAAACAGTAGACGCCGGGGTTTGGGGTTTAGCCGCAGCGCAGCGACTCCGGCACCGGGCCGAACATTGGTACCCCCAACAACAACAAACAAAGGCCCACACCAACCAACTCTCGACTGTTTAGGTTGAAATTTCACACTACTAGGCAAAAAAATAGCTCGCCGAACGCCGCCGCAGGTAGCACATTATGTGCCCATGCCATATCATGTAACATGTATGTATCATGTATGAAGTGGTATTTTTGGGCCGTGGCGGGTTTTGTGATCGCTATCATAAGACATCAAGTAGACAGTCTGTAATGCACATAGATAGAGATTACAGATCACAGCGATCACAGATTTGAGATCAAAACAAACTTGTTGTTAGATATATAAGTTTTATACAAAATACTTATTTAAAAATAATAGATGATGATGCAGAACATGTTCATATACATTAATAGATAAAAAAATAATAATAAAATAAGATAATAAATAAGTCAAAAACCGTCTCTTATTATTTCGAAACTGGCGAAGAAACCTTGAGACCGGTTGTTGGATCCACAATTTCAATCACCTTTCTGGTTCTAGTTGGCAAAGGAGAGTCCTGCAAACTAGAATACCGGAAAGTTGGTGAAGAATCTGGAGTATGCAAACTTTCTTGTTGGTACTGGTCATTTGAAGACGACTGATGGTGATCTACAAGCGCTGGACAAAATTCCATGTCGTCTTCAACATCAAAGCCTCTAGAAGCTTGATACCGTTGTCTCGAAACTGAATAAAAGGTATAAGCATTGCTAAACTGAGGAGAAACCGAAGTTGGTCGTAACATGACTGAAGATGCTGCTGATGACGATGAAGTTGATAGCGGCGGCGGTGGTGGTGGTGCTCCTGCTGCTGAGGTCACACCACCACCAGCTGCAGCTGCCGAATAGGTTGTATTTGGTGAGTAGTAATAGCTCATTTGTTATGTTATTGTTCTAAGATAGAATGTCCTTGGGGGTTTGATCAATCAATGGAAAAAAAGTAGTGAGAGAGAGAGAAGAAAAAAAAATGTTGATGTGGGCAACGAGATTTAGCACTATAGGAAAAAGCCTTAAATCTGGTTAGCGGGGCAACCAACCTCCCAATCCAGAACTTGTTATCGGCACCCAATCCGACGCCGCCCCCCAATTGGGAAAATGAACTGCAGGCGCAAGCACCATTTTGTTCCACCGCCTCCATTTCTTTGTTGGGAGTTATTTTAGGAGTGTAGGGTAATGTTTTTGATTGAAATACCGTCACGGAATGGCCGCTCCAAAAAAATTTTTTTTTTCTTATTCTATGCGCTAAGAATAATTATACATTTATTCAGTAGAGAAGCCGCTCCAAAGGCCGCAATAGTGTTCGGTGATGATCCATTTTTTGTTGCGCCGCATAGTGAAGGTAAGGTACTGACAGTACAATGATGATTCACTTCCCCAAACTACTTGGCTTGCCACTCCCAAGACCAGGGAACTGGGTGTTTTGGAATGCATTGATACTGCTACTAAACTTAGAAAGTCAAAGATCCCTGTTGCATCGGTATAGCAAACATGACGCAATAGATCGAAATCACTCACAAGCCTCGATCGATATTCGTATATGGAACCGACATGCGGTCCGTCAGGCTCCGTCAGCTGTCCAAATGTGCTGTTTTGGATCCGAATGTCAGTTGGCAGTGTTCTCACACACTCCTCCTGATTGATTGTCGATATATGTTTCACTATATTCGCTATGACGTGGACTGATCGGGGGGTTCGGTCCGATGGTCACACCTCGGAAGTTCCGACAGCACAACAACAATAGCCGTTAGGTAAGGTGATTCAGATCACCTTTTGCCAGGAGTAAACAAAATCTCAGATGCGGCGTAACTCTCTTTTTTTTTTTTTTTGCTAGACTCTAGATACATTACCAGTGCATATTGCATAATTACTGCATGTATCATGTACTATAACAGGCTGTCGGGGGTTCGCCCGAATTATTTTACGTACTTTAGGAGACTTAGGTACAAAATAATTATTATTTTATTGCCCCTCCAACAACAAGATTTTAAGGGGGTAATATTGTTTGTGTTGTACGCCGCCACAACATCCTATGCCATGTGCCATACGTTTTATTGAACCGCATATCGGAATTGTTCGTTTATGTGACAAAGTTTTAACCTGAGATGCAACTTGCCAACGTGCACGCCCCATTTTTTTTTTCTGGTTCTGTTCTGCATGCGCCCCAATTTAGACCACTAAAACCCAAGAATATTTTCAACCCCTTATTAAGGTACCATAAATTTTACACAGATTATTTTTTGAAAAATTGAAAAGAAATGTATGTAAGCAATAAAAAAATATATAATAATTTTTTTTATTTTTTAATAAAAGAAAGAATTGAATTTTTTTGTTTTTTTTATACACCAGCAGCTTTAATCAATGCATCCATTCCGTCACCATTCTGTTGATCATCTTTGCTCTCTTGCTGTTGTTGTTGAGCCTCGACCGGTAGAGGTGGTAATGGTTTATTCATCCTGCCAGAAGATGTATTAGTTGTCTTTTTAGTATAATATTCGGATCCAGCCGGTGGTAATGCAGGTGGTCTTGTATCGGCCACTGGTAATGTATAACCCTTTGATGGATAAGTATCAGGTCGAGGTAATACTACTCCATTCGTATAAGATTTGTTAGATGATAATTGAGGAGGTCTTGAACCTTCATTATTAAATATTGATGAAAATGATGGTAAACTTTCTTTGGCGCTAGACGATGAAGAAGGTGGCGTTGAGATATGAGCATCTTCAGTAATCTTAACCAAATGACTTAGTGAGTTTCTATCATTTGTTCCTGTACCGTTGTTGATAACTGTAGCAGATTCTTCATAAGGTTGATTAGAATATCTATTATTTGTTGGACCCCAAGTATGAGGACGATCTTCTTCACTGTCACACAAAACATTTGATAACCAAGAACTTGTGTTTGTAGTTGTTGTAGAAATTGGAGTTGTAATTGATGATGAAGTAGATAAATGCTTTGATGATGTTGTTGATGATATTGTTGATCTATAAGATTGCAAGTTTTCCAAGTTTGGAGATGAATGGTATCCACCGGATTGTTGATATGGTTCATTATTGTTGTGATTACCGGGAGTTGTTGGAGCTGGAGGGTATTGTGGGTGTTGTTGTTGTTGGTAGTAGTAAGATTGTTGTTGTTGTTGTACACTTGGTAGCTGTTCATGACTTGAATAATGTTGCCTTAACCAAGGTTGGTTTTGCTGATGATAATGCTGTTGTGCATAGGCTGCTGCGTGAACTTGTTGAGCATGATGATGCTGTTGATGAGGAGGAGGTGGTGAAGGTAATGGTTGAGGAGCTCCACCACCATGACCATGAAAATGAGGTGATGAAGGTGAATATCTCTGATGATGATGTTGCGTACCAGTTCCATCAAATGAAAGCGGATTTGGACGATTTCGCGGTCTATATTGTTGTGGTATGTCGTTGAATTGAGGTCCACTACTTGTAGGACTTGGGTTGTGTTCGATAATTATATTCTGATTTTTGGAAATAGTCTGTTGAATTGGTTGGCCAGTCCATTGATGTTGGTTCTGTTGTTCATTTTGAACTGGAGCTTTATTTGAATGTGGTAAAGGTGGTGGAGGAGGAGCGTGTAAAATATGATGTTCATTCGCATGAACAGTTTGAATATGCTGTCGTAAGTTATCCAACCGTGAAAAAGTCCTGTTACAATGACATCTGAATGGTCGTTCACCTGTATGCTTTCTAATATGTCGTGCCAAATGCTCTGATCGAGTAAAAGTCATTTTACAATCCCCATAACCTGTACATTGAAAAATCTTTGGAAACTTGGTCTTTGCCTTCTTAGGTGGGGGCGATCTAGTTTGACCACCACCACCATTCTGTTGATAATTCATCACTTTTGGTCCTGTATTGAAAAAAAAAATAAGAAGAGAGTGGGTAAGTGAGGGAAAGAAAAAAAAATTAAGGGGTGTTAATAGAGTGAAGAAAAAATAAAAATCTTGGTGCTGTTTTGGACAGACAAGCTACAACAAGACGTGGATTTGTCGGTTCCTGTAACTTGTGTTAGAAAAAAAAAAATTATTCTCTGCTTTGGATACTATAGGTAAGCAGGTTGCAGTGACGCAGTGCGAGAAACAGACTGATTTCAACCGTCTCAGATGGCAATGGTATGTATGGTTTGTTTTTTTGTGTTTTTTTTATTTTTCTTCTTTCTTCCCCGTGCCGTTAAGTCGCTAATGCAAAGCAGAGAGCAGAGCAAGATACTAGAGTAAAATGTAGAGTGGAGTAGTAGTAGAAAAAAATATATAAATAAACGAGCGAATATCCTTTTCAAGTGTCAGTCAGTCAGTAGTGTTGTATTACAGTACAGTAGTCGATGTCAAGAATCCAAAAATAAAAAAAATGGAGGAGGAGGTACTGCCTGTACGTGTAATGTGTGTATGTGTGTGTATGTGCTTGTGGTTGAGAGATGAAGACAGTTTTGGGTGACAGAAATAAAATAATTAGGAACGAACGATCGAACGAAAGAGAGACCGAGACCTAGAACGAACGGCCAAATTTCTTTTTAAGGGGCAACCAAGAGAAACCCAAGAACCCAGAACCCCCAAGGCTTCCATGCTATCAGCTGGCCGCCAACATATAGCATTGAAATTGCCTTCATTCCGAGTGTCGACGTGGTTTCCTTCGAGTTCCAACGGCCTTCACAATAGCACAAAATATTTGAAACGGCACCTACCGGGCAGCGGCACCAGCTCCGAGGGGCAGGAAGAAGGTCGATCCGAGATCTAGAACATGTCAATAGTTGGTGGACAGCCCACTGCACATACCAGGTACGGAGGGCGACCCCCTAAATCAAACTGGGACTTATACGACGGGACCCAAATAACCAACCAAACCGCTCCGACCGGCGACTGACAGACCGACGAGCGCGCCACTAGTGTGCGCTGTGCTGTGTACCTGCCTAGAGGTTTTGCGATATTACTTGATTTACTATATAAGATTAAAGGAAGCGGAGCTTAAATGCAGAATAACGAGGGTGGATAAGTCTCATGTCATCACCTCTTGTGATCGTCATTGTCGTGAAATAATTAAACAACGGCAAAACAGCCGCAGACAACCAACCCACCACACCCTTATTGGAAAAACTTTAATAATACATTGTTTTATTGTTTTTTTGACAGAATTAACAAGAGCAATTGGACGCTTGGGCGCCACTACCACCACCGTTGGAATTGGCACCCTGGCCAATGCTTACATCAATCAATTCGCTTTCTTCTCGTTTCTTGCCTCCGTTCTCGAGTCCTGGGAGCTCCATGGCCACCTTTTTAAATAGATTCTTGACGTTATAACCAGCTTTGGCGCTTGTTTCTATGAAGATGGCGCCAACTTCTTTTGATTTGGTCTCGCCCTCCTGCTCTGCAACTTCGCGCTTGTCTCCTAAATCAGTCTTGTTTCCGACGAGCACTATAATGACCTGGCTTCCCCGCTCGGCCTTGACGTCGTCAATCCACTTGGATGCATCTACGAAGGATTGACGGTTGGTGATGTCGTACACCACCACCGCTACGCTCGAGTCTCTTATATACGAAGGAATCAATGTACGGAAACGTTCTTGGCCGGCAGTGTCCCACAGCTGCAGCCGTATTGTTCTATCCGGCAGATACATGGTCTTTGACATGAAATCAATGCCGATTGTGGCTTTATACTGGGCGTCGAAGGAATCGTACATGAATCGACTCAACAGCGACGTCTTGCCCACGCTCTGTTCGCCGAGAAACACCAGCTTGTATTTCTCCACCACATCTGTTCGTTCGGTCATGTCTGCTGTGCTGTGTTGGTTGCTGTTCGTTGCGTGTTTGGTGAGGAGAGAAGAGAGGTGTGTGTGTAGTGTTTTTCTTTCTTTCTGCGCTGTCACCGGTCGGCGCCCCGACCGCGGCCACCCGCGCCGCACGGGGCGCCTCAGGCACCGATTTTGCTTTGTCATGCCTGGGGATAAGTTCTTCTTTTTCCAGAAAAAGAAGCAAAAAGCGGTAGACGCTAGGGCAAAGAAAAGAAGGTATGTCGAGGGAGTGGTGTGGTGGTGAGCCGCACGGGCGCTGCAGGCACCGTTTTTGCTTCTTTTTTGAAAAAGAAGAACATCGCCGGCATGGATATGTCTTCTTTTTCCAGAAAAGGAAGCAAAAAGCGGTCGTCGATGGGGAGCAAGAGAGAGGGGTGGTGAGCCGCACGGGGCGCGGTTACTAGCTAGCTACGTATCGCGTTTCCGCTGTTCGGCGGCGCGTCTGATCTTCGCCTGCATGGACTCGTCGCCACTGGCGCTCGTGTTCGAAGACGATGTGCCCACGACGTGTCCAGCAGGGGCACCAGAGCTAGAGTTGCCCTCATCGACGTGCAGCGACTGGGCGTGGCCGGTGCCGAGGCTCTTCTCAGGGTCGAAGAACTCTTGGTTGGACAGCTTGTAGCCCTTGCCGCCAAATGGATCCAGCTTTATCACCTCCTTCTCCAGCTGGTTGGTCAGGTCCCAGAACTGCCTGTCGTGCTCGCCGTGAACGTTGTGTGCGAGCTCGTGGCACAGCACCTTGATGACCTGCTTGTATTCGCAGAACCCCTGGTAGTCGTCGGTTCGGATTCGTAGCTTGATAATGGCGCCCTTGCCTACGTTCAATCCCAGTAGCCGCTGGTCGTGTGTAGTGCTGCTAGCAGGATCGAGCTCCGTCAGCACCCCAACATTCCACTTGTGTTTTGCCATGACCGCTTGTACTCCCTTGTCGTTCTGAATCCTCTCCAGGTATTCCAATGCTCGTTCACTATGCGGTAGACTCCGTAACGGCTCTAACTTGCCAAATGTATACTCTGGTTTGACCTGTCTTGTCTTTGCCGGCCTTCTGCCGTTCAACAACCGGTTCTGTAGTCTCTGCCTGTACCTTCGCTGACGTTCACCAGCTTCCTGCTCTGCTCTTTGTAATGCTTGGATTTGGCTCATTGGTGTGCCCACTAACATGATCTTTGTTCGACTCTCTTCAGGAAAGATGTCGCCAATTAGCTTCTCGCCACTGTGACTATCTAGCTTGACTGCCCCAACCTTAGGTGCAATCAACTTCTGCATTTCACTGGGCACATCCGTTTCTTGCTCTATCATAGCCATAAGTTCATCCAAAGTGGTCTCCTCATCCAGCTCTAGTTCTCGTTTCTGTCCTCTATACGATATCGCCACCAACATTTTGATGTTCTGTCGTAAAGGAAGGCGGCGACGGCGTCGTCGGGGGGAAGTCACTTTACTTAGGGAGTAATTATTAATCTGTTTTTTATTTGATTTATAAGCCGCACGATATCGGACCGGAGAACCTAACCTAACCAAGACTAGCTACCGATTCGACAATTAACTCTGCCACTTCCTCACTTTCACCCTTAGCAGTCACCTTGATGGTGGTGCCATTTCTCGTACTGTAAACCATTCTAACCTGACAACCGGCCATTTCCTTGTTAGTGGTTCTTCCGAATAATTTAAGTGTGTGAGACGTTTCCGAGCTTGGTAAATCGCTAGATTCTAATGCCGACATTGAAACAACCCCAATAATGTCTTCAACAGTCTGTGTAATTGTTTTTGATGAGAATTTAAATGATGCTTCTGATGCATGTGGTAGCCCTTCAAATTGGCTTGTGAAGTCTCCCACATAGGTTGGAGTCATATAGTCTCCAATCACAACATTCAAGTCTTCCAGACTGTATTCATCGTCAAATCCATCATCGGCCTGTGCCTCGCCAGTTGATGGGTCAATTTCTTTGGAAACAAACTTCAACACGTTTTCCATAGTTGTAATGATTGGTTCATCTGGTCGTGCATAAGAAACATACACCGAACCAGTTGCATTGTATTCTAGCTTGTCAATAGGGATAATAAAGTCAACTTCTTCAAAGTCGCTGCCACTTTCAACATGCACATTCTCCAGCACAGTCTCCTCAAGTGTGTTTGTTACATTGTATTGAACAACCAAATGCTCTGCAAATACATGCTTGATAGCACTGACAACATATTCCGTCTCGCTTTCAGTCAATGGCACTTGCTCAGAAGACTTCAACAGTTTTCCATAAGCACCAATTTCTGGAATTTCTGCCAAAGCCTTGGCATACTTTTCTGCCTGTAATTCTTTGGCCAATTCTCGCTCGTGAGGCTTTTGTTTTTCTTGCTCCTTTTCTTGGCCCTGTTGGTATTTGGAGTCCTTCTTTGGCTCTTCGATACTCTTTGATTTCTGTTTCAAAGCCTCGGCTCTGGCTTCTTCTTCTGTAATTAATGCAACTGTAGAAATGTCGAATGGCTTGGACAGTTCTTCTGGAGTGCCAGACACGTACATGGCCAGCTTGTGCTCTAATTGCGGCAACGACCATTTGCTGTCGGGCGACACATACGACGTAGCAGCCTTGGAATCCATACCCAACAATCTCAAGCTCAATGCTGCTCGATCTCGAACTTCGTCATTGACATCATCCAAACATCGTGTCAACAACACCTTGACCGACTTTTGAACTGACTTGTCGTCCACCAAAGCAAACTTGGCAAGACTGGTAACGGAGGCTGCTCGAATGACGGCGTTTTCGAGAACCACTCGGTTGTAAATGTATCGAATATACAATGTAGGAACAGAGGTCTTTGGACCCTCGGTGCCAAGTAGGTGCAGAATTCGAACTGTCAATTCGGTAAATTCACAGTCCTCGATAAATTCACACAAATGGCCCAAGGCAGCATCTCTGGATGCAGGAATGTATCGAATCATGTCAAACAGAGCTTCCACTACTGCAGTCTTGAATACGATACCGCCTTCGTTTCTCAATGTGCCTGCCAAAAATGACAACATTGAAGCGTACTTGTGAGGAAATTTCAAACTCAATGATCGTACCGCATCAATCACAACAATCTTGAATTCGTCACTGATTTCGTTCATAAAG
This sequence comes from Blastobotrys proliferans, assembly GCA_003707485.3. NCBI lineage: Eukaryota > Fungi > Ascomycota > Dipodascomycetes > Dipodascales > Trichomonascaceae > Blastobotrys > Blastobotrys proliferans. The sequence continues at coordinate 183,627 of PPJI03000015.1, forward strand.
TCTGAAATCTTTCCGATCAATCTGTCCACAGATTGCTCGTTACCTGTCTTAAGCAGTGTAGTAATAGCATAAGTAGCAATTGATCGACTGCTATCGCTGATCAGTTGTTCAATTTCCATGTTACAAGACACAACCAATTGAGGCTTGACCATAGCAAACTTGTTCAAGATTCGAATAGCAGCAAACTTGGACACGGTTCGAGGGGACCCCAGGAATGCCTGTAATACAGAAATGGCGTTATTAGCTTCAGCATCACTGAGGTTCTTCAAACTTAGAATGGTCTTAGCAGCTTCCAAGTTGACAATGTCAGACTTGTGTCGCAACCAGCCGTCCAAATAGCCGTACAATTCGTTCCGCAGGTTGGCATCGTCTTGAATAACTCTAGAAACGTATCGAATAAGCATTACAATAGCATTAGAATTTCGCAACGAATTAGAATTGCTGCTCAAGGTTCGGATCATCTTCAACAATGCCATTCGGTCATGGGATCGCAGATGGTACAACAATCCCAATGCATGGTATTGGGTCATTGAAGAGATACCTGGCGAGTATTTAGCATCGAGCGACGACTGTGGGAAACTCTTTTGGCTGTTCAACACGTCTTGAACGTCGTTAGCCCATCGTCGCACTGTGTCCTTGGCAATTGGGACCAGATGGTAACATGTCACCAATGCGGCAGACGAGATGCCTGCATGTTTGTCGACAATAGCAGTCTTCATCAATCGTTCGATACCCTGAACAATGGTTGCGTCGATAATACTAGCCAATGCTCGAATTGCATTTGGTTTATAGACCATGTCGTTTGGCCCCTGCACATCCTTCATGATTGAACTGGTCACCATAATCACGTCGTCAGCCGTGGTGCTCAATTCCTTGACCGCCAAATAAACCATTTGTCGCAACGACGCGTCCTTGTGTTGAAATAGCTTGGTGATCGAAAAAAACAGCTTGGTCGCTTCATCAGTAGGGAACGTCTCACCAGAGGCAATTAACCGAATCAACTTGGTCAACAGCATTCGGCACTTTCGTGACTGAATTGGCGACGCATTGAACCCGGAAATGCAATCCTGGTACACAGTCATCTTGTCCAGATGACCTGAGTCCACATCATCGTTCTTCTTGTACGTCAACGCGGACATTTTGTCTTGTAGTTGGTGGTGGTGAAAAAAACAGAAAGTGTTGCGTTGGCAAATAAGATGGAATAACAAGGGTCGGGTCGGTGGTAGTGTTGGGACCTTCGTGCGCACGGTGCGGCTCAAGAAAAAGTTCACGATATGTGAGTGACGTTTCAGGGTAGCGTCTTCTTTTTTTTAAAAAAAGAAGCAAAAAACAGTAGACAGTAAGTAGTTAGCTTAGGTGTGTAGTTCGATAGCTAGAGGAAGAGTCCCGATCGTTAACCTACTAAGATAGGCGTTTAGTTTAGCGTTGTTTGTCCCCTCAGAACAACTCGTGACCGGCCGGCGAGTGCCAAAATCTTTTTCATCCACAACCACAACATCCCACAATGAAGGAAGGCAATGGCAACAATAGTGACGGCCAACATGGTGTAGAAAAGAGGAAACGTAAGAGAGAAGATCGACCCAATTGCGCGATTTACATATCAAACTTGCCCAAGGACACTACGGAAAAGGAGCTTGTAGATATTTTCAGCCGTTACGGCATGATTGCAGAGGACCTGCAAACCGGTGATAAGAAAGTCAAATTATACCGTGATGACAATGAAAATATCAAAGGTGATGCATTGGTAGTATATTTCAAGCCGGAAAGTGTTCAGCTGGCAATTCAAACCATGGATGACCAGGAATTACGATTCGGTGATCAAGATAATGGGACAATTCGTGTGGAAGAAGCCCAGCAACAACAAAAGAAAGACAATTCAGAGGCAAAAAAACGAACTAAACTCGAGAAAAATCAAATCCAACGAGGTCTGAAAAAGTTGGAAAACAAGATTGCTGAGTGGGATGACGACGCTTCAAACGTGAGAAGAAATGAAAAAGTTGTTGTATTGAAGCACATGTTTACGCTTAAGGAACTGGAAGAAGATGTTACTGCTGAACTGGATATTAAGGAGGATATTCGAGACGAATGTGAAACAATTGGTCCGGTATCTAGTGTAATACTATATAATCTAGAAGAAGAAGGGATCGTTACGGTGAAGTTTTTAAATGCTGAAGATGCGAGTGCTTGCGTCAGTAAAATGAATGGACGATATTTTGACGGTAGGACTGTTGAAGCATGGATCATGGAATCTACTGAACGATATAAGAAGACTAAAAAGCGGGATGAAGAAGAGCAAGAACAGGACCGTTTGGATAAATTCGGCAAATGGCTGGAACAAGAAGATGAGTCGTGATCGGCGGGCTGTATGTACCCACATTGGCTTTTCTCTTCTGTCACCCAACCAATTAGCCAAACTATCATAGATGCCAAAAGCCAAGTACGAGACTTTGCAACTGAGTAGTTCAGAATTTGTTGAAAGCTGTGGGGCTATTTTGTTTGATTTACAGCTCAAGAAGGTATGCCTGATCAAGCATCCATCTAAAGATGAGTATATCTTCCCAAAAGGCAGACGAGACTTGCATGAATCGCGTCAAGATGCTGCGATACGTGAGCTAAAGGAAGAAACTGGATACCAAAACGTGCAACTAGTGCCTGTAACTTTAGAGACTAGGTGTACTATTCATGGAGACTCGGCGTCCTCGCGAGATATTGCTAGAGCGCTGCCCAATGTTGTTGAGCCGTTCATGCTTACTCAGAGAAAGTTGGGTGATAAGGACTACAAGTTGATTTGGTGGTTCATAGCTTCAATGAAGGACAATACTAAACATGAATTGGAACACGATGAATATGAGTATCAGGTCTTGCTCTTTGGCTATGACGTGGCCATCGAAAAGCTGACTTATGATAACGATAAAGAGATACTTGCTAGAGCGATTAGTTTATTAGATTCGACGCAATAGATGTCATTTTACCCCTGTTAAGAAGTATCTAGTCACGTGACACACCGCTGTCGACCCACGTGCTTCCGACTCCTCTCGCGAAGCGACGATTTTTTGCTTCTTTTTTGAAAAAAGAAGAACATAAACCCCCAGTACAGCCTGCCTCAATCACAGGCTAATAACGCCAGAGTCTCTGATGTTGAGGAGCTCAGGCGGTGCGGATGGGAAAGGCGGAGAAGAACGTGGAAGGTTACCCTGCTGGTGCGATCGTATACACCTTCCAAAAATTTTTCAATCTCACACAATTTTTTTTTCAGTAGAACAATCATAATGCCACCTAAGAAAGAACCAAAGCAAGAAAAAGTCCTATTGGGTCGACCAGGTAACAACTTGAAGGCTGGTATCGTCGGTTTGGCCAACATTGGTAAATCAAGTTTATTCAATGCCTTGACCAAATCTCAGCTTTCCGATGCCCAAAACTACCCCTTCTGCACCATTGATCCATGCGACAGTAGATGTATCGTTCCATCGCCACGATTAGATCGGTTAACTGAATTATACAAGCCAGCTTCCACGGTCCCAGCATTTTTGACCATTTACGATATCGCCGGTTTGATTAAGGGTGCCCACGAAGGTGAAGGTTTGGGTGCCGAATTCTTGTCGCATATTCGAGCCGTCGACGCCATTTATCAGCTTGTTCGATGTTTTGATGACGCCGAAGTCACACACGTTGAAGGAGACGTCGATCCAGTTCGAGATTTGGAAATTATTAAGGACGAATTGCGATTGAAAGATATCGAATTTGCTCAAAAGCATTTAGAAGGCGTAGAAAAGATTGCCAAGCGAGGTGGACAATCATTAGAAGTCAAGCAAAAGAAGGAAGAGGCCGAATTTGTCAAGCGAATCATTTCAGATTTGGAAAACGGCAAGCGAGTCTACGATGGTAATTGGTCACCAAAGGAAGCAGAAATTATCAACTCAATGTACTTGTTGACTGCCAAGCCAATTATTTATTTAGTCAACTTGTCCGAACGGGACTACATTCGAAAGAAGAACAAGTGGTTGTTGAAGATCAAAGAATGGGTTGACAAGAACTCTCCAAACGACGCCATCATTCCAATCTCTGTTCCATTTGAAGAAAGGTTGGCTCGAATGGAATCCGACGCCGAACGAGAAGAAGAATGCAAGAACGTTGGTGCCACTAGTGCCTTTGACAAGTTGATCACCACCATGCGAAAGAAGATGGACATTATCTCATTTTTCACCGCTGGTGCCGATGAGTGCCGAGAATGGAGTATCAGACGATTTACCAAGTGTCCTGCTGCCGCTGGTGTCATTCATACTGATTTCCAGAAGACCTTTATTTTGGCCCAGATCATGAAGTTTGAAGACATTGACGAGCACAAGGATGAAGCTGCAGTCAAGGCTGCCGGTAAGCTGATGCAAAAGGGTAAAGAATATGTCGTTGAAGACGGTGATGTCATTTATTTCCGATCAGGTGCTGGTAAGAACTAGATAGATACATAGTAATACACCCCTGGCGGCTCACAGCCCTACGAGTCACGTGCGAGTTACGTCTGCTTTGGAGGTCTTCTTTTTAAAAAAGAAGCAAAAAACAGTATAGGTTGGTATTTCTTCCCCAGAGCCGTTGTTTTTGCTTCTCTTTTAAAAAAGAAGACCCCACCTAGAGTGATTATCAAGTTATGAACCAAAATCTTAGCCACTTTGTTAAATCCGATGAACATCGCTCGGATCATCGGTTAACTTCCCGGGCGGACACCAATGAGGAATGAATTGGAGTTAAGGCTGAGGCGACCTCTTGCCGGGTTCCTATCCGAAAGGAGATTTCAAGATTTCAAAGCAGCCGTTGAATATAAAACCCTAGACATTTCACCAGAAAATACCGGAACATTAATAATCAATTTTAATTAACGAAAAACAATGGCATCCAACCCCCCATCTGACTGCTGCATCAAGGCTTCTCTTCACGAAGGCACTCCTGTTGGTAAGGTCCAACAATTCGGAGGCGTGGAATCATACATCACTGGTGAAAAGACCGGTAAATATGTCATCATGGTTACCGATGTGTTTGGTCATAAGTTCACAAACAATCAATTGGTAGCTGACGCATTTGGTAAATGTGGATTCCAGGTTATCGTACCAGACTTGTTCAATGGCAAGCCAGTTGAATACCCACTTACTGAAGGATTTGATTTCCCTGCATTCTTGGCTGAAAACACCGCCGAAAAGATTACTGCAATTGTTGAAGGTGTTTTGGCAGGTGTTAAGGAGGAAAAACCATCTTTCGTTGGTGCTACTGGTTACTGCTTTGGTGCCAAATATGCCATCAACTTGTTGGCAGATCCATCCAAGATTGATGCTGCTGCAATTGCTCATCCATCATTTGTCACTGAGGAGGAAGTACGAGCAGTTAAGAACCCATTGTTCATCGCTGCTGCTGAAGTTGACCGAGCATACCCAGAAGACATGCGAAAACTGACTGAAAAGATCCTTATTGAAAATGAAATTACCTACTTTACCACTTTGGCCTCCAAGTGTGAACATGGATTTGCAATCAAGGGTGATTTGACCAAGCCACACGTCAAATTTGCAAAGGAAAAGTGTTTCACCGATTTCTGCCAATGGTTCAAGTTCATTGACAGCCTGAAGCAGTAATGTGTTAGTAATTAAATAGATAAAATATACTGTCCTGATAATTGTTCTCGTTTTTTGCTTCTTTTTTGAAAAAAATAAGACAAGCGGATTAAATATACTGTCCTAACTTGATTCTTGAATTGTTAGCTTTTTTTGCTTCTTGTTTTGAAAAAAGAAGATAGCAGAACAAATAAACTATCCTGACCTGGCAATTGAGTTGTTCACGTTTTTTGTTTTTTGCTTATTTTATGAAAAAAGAAGAAGTGGTTCGGCTGTAAGCAGGGTGCTGACTATTCTGCTGGCTCTCATGCTCTTTAACGTACCCTTTAGATGACGACTCCAATACGGCATGCAATTCGTGTGCGGGGCTGAAACTTTGATTACGGCACAGAAATGCTTCTGGTCATTATCGCATCTTGGCATCGTGCGAACCATTTTAAACCATTACCGGTGATCAATTTTTAACAGATTGAGTCCAAACACCGATATTGGTTCAGCGACCAGATGTTTCAGGGCTTTAAAACTTGGAATAGAGACAATAAAGTCACACGGAAATTGCCCGTGAGACGGTGGGAACAGTTGAAAATAGCCAAATGGAAATGGCCGGATCACTGCTGATCATCATACCCCACTTGTGCGACGTTTTGGAAGACCAGGATGTTTTCAAGTTCCATATGAAACCTCGGTTGCCGACAATGATTTTAACATCACGATTAGGTTTTTATGGTGTCGGAGCATCGATCGCTAACGGCAAAAAAATGACCCCTGAAATTAAAGGTACAGCACTAAATATAGATAGTACTGGAACAATCGGATGTCCTGGGAATTGGCTAAATGGCGGTTCTATTCAGGGTCTACAGGCGTGAAGCCTGTCAGGTCGGAGTTTATGCAATTGAACCTATTTTGAAGCCTGCCAGGTCGGTGTTTATGCAATTGAGAACAGGAGAAGATTCACAAGCAAAAAAATCCAGAACACCCTGCCCCTCAAATGCATCAATTGTCAATTTAACCGGCATGCATGACTTCTGCAAACTGCAAATAGAATATAAAAACAGTGTTTATGTACCACTTTATTATGAATTGATCAATTTTTCACCAATCTACTTCAAATGAAGTTCACTGTCTTTTTGACCACTGTTCTAACCGTGGTATCCACCACATTGGCCAGTCCAATTAACTCCAAAAGAGACGATCTTTTACCACCATCCAAAGATGACTTCTACAAACCACCTAGCGGATGGGAATCTAAACCAAAGGGTACAATCTTGAAACAAAGAAATACACCTGGTCCACCAGGTATTCTGAAACTAATCAAGCTAAATCTGGCTGGCAGCTATCAATTCATGTACACTTCTACTGACTCACACGGCAATGCAAGCTGGGCGGTTACAACTGTTCTTGTACCGTACAATGCTGATGGAGGAAAACTGTTGAGCTATCAAACTGCTGAAGATGCAGCATTTTTTGACTGTTCCCCAAGTTATGCACTGCTAGCCGATTCTAAAGGAGGTCTATCTACCCAAGTTGAAGTGGCAGCTATGGCTGCTGGTTTGGATCAAGGTTGGATTGTCGTAACAGCAGATTATGAAGGTCCAAAATCTGCATTCACTGCAGGTATTCAAGCCGGTCATGCCGTTTTGGACTCTGTACGAGCTGTTCTACAGACTGAAGAAACTACCGGTATCAAGAAGGATGCTCAGGTTCAATTCTGGGGTTATTCAGGTGGTTCGTTAGCTAGCAATTGGGCACTTGAGCTGCAGCCAAGTTATTACTCGGACTTGAACGTCATTGGTGCTGCAGTCGGTGGATTAGTACCCAAGATTGACGAAGTAGTCAAGGCAGTGAACAAGGGCCCATTTGTTGGTTTGGTCCCCGCAGGAATTATGGGTCTAGCACATGAGTATCCATCAATTCAAAAGGTGTTAGATGAACAATTCGTACCAGAGAAACGGGATGCATTTGTGAAAGCAGAACAACAGTGCCTCATCGATGACATTACCCAGTACATTTTCCAAGATATGTGGAGCTATTTCAAGGCAGGAGAAGGTTTGTTGGAACTGCCACCTGTTGCCGAAGTACTGAAGGAAAACACACAGGGTCAACATGCTCCAAAGGTTCCACTTTTCTGGTACCATAGTCTGTTGGATGAAATTGCCCCAGATGGAGCTGTGGATGAGCTGTATGACAATTTCTGCTCTCAGGGTGTAGTGATTCAGTATGACAAGGACCTGCTTTCCGAACATGGAACTGAAATGGTCTTTGGTGTACCTTCTGCACTATCTTGGTTGAAAGATAGATTTGACGGCAAACCTGCGCCAACAACTTGCAAAAAGACTCAGTCGTTAAATAATGCCCTTGACCCAGATGCAATTAAAATTCTAGGTCCAACCATCTTCAATCTGCTAGCGGATTTGCTCGGAGATCCTATTGGACCAGACACCTTGTACTAATAACTAGTCTTAATAGATTTTGATTGCCAATACTATATCGTCTCCAGTGAGCGGAGCTCCATCTTTGCCAAGGACCCTGATTCACCATCTATTGCAGGCGTGCTCCACTACGAAAACCATACGTCCTTTCACGACATAGTACTTGTTGCTCCGAAACTGCCGAACTACAGGAGGAAGTAGACATATATATACAAAAGTAGGTAGCCAATTAGAATTCTCATTAACATTTAAGTGTACCAAGCTGCAGCTGTTCCACTCTTGACCCGAGATGGGTGACAGAGGATAAGCATTGGTGGGACAATTCTACCGCTTTTTGCTTATTTTTCTGGAAAAAGAAGACATTACCCTAAGAGAAGCTTTCTTCTTTTTTAAAAAAGAAGCAAAAACAGTGCCTCCGAATTGGGTTACAGTGGTGGCTGCTCGGCAATTCGCCGATACAAATTCGATATGCTGTGGAATTGTAGTTCATTTAATAGAAGTTGATACCTATAATCTATACCTTTTCCTTCCCTTCATAGGATTCCGTTTTGCTTTTCAGCACCGTTGGGCTCCCATCCAGGCTCAGCCATCTCAAACGACTTGAATTCAAACCCAGGCGCAACAGAACAACCAACAAGAGTCCAGTCGCCCAAAGACTGAGCATGCTGCCACTCGCCCTTCTTTACAATTACCTGGGGCCTCTCGCCCTTCAAGATATCCGCACCGAGAATCTCGTCACGGACCGGCTTACCGTCGTTCCATGACAGGGAGAGCTTGAGAGGAGCACCCGCATAGTAGTGCCATACCTCGAGGGCGTCGAGGACACGGTGCCAGTGGGATTGGCCATCGGCGCCCTCTAGGAGATAATAGATGTAGGTGCTGGATGCTCGTTCATTTTCAGACTGCGAGTCGCGGTAGGTTTCGATATAGTAGCCTTTCTCGGGGTGAGGGGCGAGGTTGAGGGCCTTAATGACTTCTTGGGCCGTGCGGGTCATTAGGGTGGTTCTTGGACTTTACAATTGAAAGAACAAGAGATTTACTGTTTTTGTCCTTATCTCATTTAAGCTAGCAGTCTAAAACCCTTTTATATAATAAACTATTTTGACTCATAGTCATCTGGGAAGCTTATAAATCAATTCCCCTTATAGATTATTATTATTATTATTATGGTTGACTCATGAGCTTGTCATCGGTATCTGCTATAGGTGAAGCGGATAACCTATTGCAAAGCGGCTCATTCCTATCTAGGATCGGCAGCATCGGCAAAGGTGACGGTCGGTGCTTTTGCCAATTTGGGGGCTTGTCCAATTGTGAGCGCAGCGGTGCCATTGTTTTACTTTTGTTTTATTTGATATTTTGGGTTGGAACTCTAATTTAGTTTAAAGGAGAGGAGATATTTAATACATAATCAAGTAGATGCGTAAACAGGTGTTGGACTTTGAGTCTCAAAATATCATATTTGGGGAGCCTCCAGTCGACAGATGGTCAATTCTGCTCACAAGGCTCTAGCTCTACACTTCACGAAGACCATCTCTCTGGGCATTTGATGTTCCAGATGGGGCATGATGGCGAGCCTATGCCCTCTGGATGCAAATCTACTGACAGTCTAGGCAATGCGTTGAACAGTGGTGCATTGCATTGCCGATCATTGGTGACACAATCTGGGGTATTTTAAAGGATTTGCCAGGCCAACCAGTAGGAACCTATGGCTGGTGTTTAGTTTGATATTTTAATATGAAATTTATGTAGTTGCAATAAAAAAAAACAAGGGCTATGCTACTCGAAATAGGCCATGTGCTTCCATGTTTAGTTGTACCCTTTTGCCTCTGCGTATCAGATATTTTTGCGTATAGTAGATGCCTACAATTAATAAGATTGGAATGGAAAACAAAGGATAGATTAACAAGTGCCAAAGAAATACCATCACTGAGCTGATCTGACCGTTGAAAGTATAGATATGTATCGACGAAGGAGAGAGAACAAATTCAAAGAAATAATTTGTTTTAAAGCAGTAGAGAACGATTTAAGTTCGAATCTTGATTTAATTATCTAATAATAGTGAAACATTGGGGATGTGCTTAGAGTTTTTTCATCATTTCATTCGCTTCTATTTAGAGTTTTCCTTCGCAATATATATCTTCTATGTCTGGTACTTTTTTTAGACGCATTCTATTCAACAAATATGAACGAAGAAGACCATATCGATGAAATGGACATGGTAGAGCCGTACAAACCAGACTCATGGCTTGATAGGAAACTTGCTGTTGAGCGAAACTTGGTGCTAATCAAGAGATGGAGCATTGGAATGTGCTGCTTTCTTGGTTTGATATCTCTTCAAGGCTACCACATGGTGTATGGTGAATATCATAAATACAAATGCGAGCAAGACGCCATGAGGGCCATGAAGGCGATGCAAAGTGCAAGTGCAAATGCTACTATGTCTACTTCGGTTGGATCCAATAACTCGATTACTTCAATTCAAACGTTTTCAAGCTCTAGCACAGGGGACAGAGTTTGGCACATGCAAGGCACGAAGGATCAGAAGCTATATTCATCTCTTCTGTAAAACGACAAAATCTGACTAGCTAGTTATATTAATAGCCGAGCATTGTATGTAAAAATTGTGAAGCTATAAACTAACCCTTTTTCTTCTGCTTGAGCTGCTCCAATGTGCAAAACTTTGTAGGCCCTCCAAACAATGAATAGGCAAATATTCGATGCCAGGTAACTTCCGTACAGTCTTCGTTTTCATCGCTTTGGTCACTTCGTGGTTGCAACTGGTACCGCCGCCATGGTTTGACAACATTGCTTCGTTTAGACATGGCATTCGTATCGCTGGATTCTTTGTGCTTGGATAGCTTTTTCTTCAAAGCAGGCAAGGAAATCGTTTTTTTCTTCACAATTGGAATACGATTTTCGGGGATATCTTGTGTTTCAATAGTTTGCCGGGCCTTTGCAAGATTGTTCAAAATGAGGCTCGGGTTATACGAACGGTAAGGAGGGAAGCTTTCAAAGCTATAATAGTCAAGATCATCCGTATCACTGTCTGTACGGTACATGTACGTCCAATCACAGTCAGGATCATCATCATCACAGTCCAGCCCGTTATACGATGTTGACTGACTTTCGAAAATGTTTGACTGATGAAATTCGTCTTCATCGTCTTCTTCATCGTTATGTCTGACAGTATCTGCGTCGTTATCATCATCTTCTGGACAACCCAGCATATCCATAATCTTCTTTAGCTTTCTAACAAGAATCATCTTGGATTCATACTTCCAATCGTATGGGTTCAAAAAATCGAAACTATCCGGATCGTCTTCATCGTCTTCGTCTTCGTCATGGTCTCCACCATCACTTTCCTCATTCTCTCCCGTGAATCCTATAAATCTCTTTTGGAATTGACTATCATTGGGACTATCATTAGGACTATCATTGGGACCATCATTGGGCTCTTCCTTGCTGGCTTGAGATTCACCAGCGGAAGTTAACAGGGACACTTGAGCTCCAGCTTCATCCATACGGAGGCAGTAATTTTGGTCTTGAGCGGTTTCATCAACCAGACAGAACACGGATAGCACCAATGAATCAGAGCCGATCGATTCCACGGACAATTGTGCTAGTTTATCAAAGAAATATTCACTGGAACCAATCAATGCCTTGACCACCTCGGTTGATTTGACCAGCAGTGCATCAGAAATCTTTTCCTTTTCCTTGGTGGCACGGGTTTCGTTTTTTGTGGTTTCAAAATCATTCAGATCATCCCCAGATTGGAAAACAAACGTTACAATTGGCTTATTACCATCAATCATACTGCTAGATATAGGGATATTTTTCCGATTGAACCCTAGTTTCTCGACCCATGCATCACTGGTCGGCATGGACAAGAATTTTTGCGTCTCATTTTGGGCCATTAAGAACGATGAAGGGACCATTAGAAACATATCAGCTACGTAACTGAACTGTGGCAATTCGAAAGGCAGTGGAGCGTGGTTTGATCGGGTTGCTTCACCGTTCACAGGGGATTGAGCAGCAGCGCTAATGCTACTCTTGGAATTGAACAGAAACATAAACGAGCCATCCTCTGGAATAACCAATTGATTTTCGGGATCCTCATACAGTTCAAACGCCTTTCCAAGCTGTTGAGCCTCAAAGGCTTTGCTGTGCAAAGCCAAGTCGTGAAGACCAAGGGCGCTTAAATCCTCCTTCGTCATCATATGCGACGGGATAACGAGGAATGAACGCCAAACATCCTTGTACTGTTCGTAATTATAAGCCAACCCAGAAGCCACGAGGCTACACAGTACTAGAGCCGTCAGGAACGACTGCAACCGCATGTTTTCGTTTTCGTTGTGTCAGGGGAGAAACAAAAAGTAGTTACATTTCGTTAGATAGGCTTGGGACTATATACAGATAATGTGTGGCACACGAGACAGCACCACTAGCTCTATGAGAAGAATCGGCCCCAGAAGGTCTCCTTGGCCTTTTCTCGTTCAGCAGTGGGCTTCCATTCTGCCATGTGGTCCTTGATTCGCTGAGCCGCAGTCTCTGGGGTGTATTGTCGGCCCAAAGCATCGACAAATTGACCCTCAGGATCCATTAAATAAAAGAAGATTGAGTGATCGACTAGATAGTCTTGGCCTGGCTTGAGGTCAGGAGGCGTGGAGAAATAGACTCGATACGCTTTACAGGTCTGCTTGATATCCTCGAACGAGCCAGTCAAACCGATGATGTCAGGATGGAATTCGGATAGATATTCCTTCATAACATCTGGAGGATCTCGGTTAGGATCACAGGTAATAAATACAGGGGTTAATCGTTTTTCGTTCTTGTTGACATCTGCCAAAATCTCCACCATATTGTCCAGTTCCTCGGGGCAAATATCAGGGCATCGAGTGAACCCAAAGTAAACCAAACTAAACTTGCCCAACAAATCCTTGTCTGTGAACTTGTTGCCATTCTGGTCGATCAATTCGAATGGGCCGCCAACCTGAGGTTTGCCCACTGCACGATTCTCTTCAGCCTCTCGTTGGATTTGTAATCGCTTCTTTTCTCGATTGAAAAACCATGTCAAACCACCTCCAGTCAGAATAAAGAAGACTGCTGCTTTCCAGTTCAACATTCCTACCATTTTCTGCTCCTGGGCCTTTTCAGGATTATATTTTCTACTGTCGCCGATGGCAATTCGACTCAAAGGCTTTCTAGGCTTCAACGGATCATAACCATGTCGTTCAGTGCCAGGATCTGGAACGCCTCGTGAAATGTTATCATCATTTTGGTTTCGCTGTTGTTGGCTAGCAATTCTGCTAGTGACAAATGATCGGCATAGCAAGGGCCTTGCCAGCAACTGTCGTCTTGCGATTTGTAATGACATGATGATGTCGGGTGTTGTTGGTAGTGTGTGACTAGCGAATTTTTTTTGTGGCTCAAAAAAGTAGCGTGTTTGGCATGCCAAAGGAAAAAGGGTGCACTTTTGTGCTCGGCCAGGGAAATTACGGTGCGATTATTTACGATTAATTCCGGCATTTCACAAATTGAAACATCGCGACGGTGGTGTGTCGACGGTATCGAAGTACGAGCACTGGACTTTACCTATATAGATGATGCTCGGATGTAAAAATAAAATAATTAAGCTGTGTGTATATATGGACAGACAGACATCTTTGTTTTGGCGAGATCGTCAGTAACCGTGGCAACACTTCTACAGTTGCCGGGGTACCCATACTTCTTCTATCTACAGGAACCAAATGCACTAGAAGAACAAAACACACACTGCCCCTTGTTCAATGATGAGGTTTCCAACCAAGCGGAAGAATTTTCAATATCCAAGCCCCTGTGGACTGTTAGTCTGACTATATGGTAGACAACCGCGTCGTTGATTTGTATCTAGGCTAAAGCACAAGCGGCCAACTTGTCGCTAGACAACAACTATTGAACTAAGCTTATTTAATTATTTAATGTATATAGACCATATCATGCAGCTTACACGCAGCCACACTATTCTGGCTGCCGTCGCCCTGCCGCTGCTGCACTCGGAGTCAATCGGTGCATATCACGTGACATTTGTTTGTTTACATCTTGCCCGGTTTGTGGAAACATATTTATACATTTAAAAACAACCCAGATCGCAGAAACTATTAAACTTTTTCTTTCTGTCTTGCCAAACTTTTGAGAAACCAGAAGAAAATGGATTACAACATGGATGGTAGTCCGTCTCCAAATAGACGACGACTACCAATGCCACCTTCACCAACTCACAATTCTCCTTCACGAACAATGAATCTACACCTTGGTATGAAGCCTCATTGAAGTTGTTTCAGAACAATGCTAACTCTGTAGTAAAACAGATGAATTTTCGACTGCTCCACCTCCACAGTCACCAACTGCACAACAACAATCGTTGTTAAACTCTGCAAATAGATACAATTCTCCAACTAGATTCAGCACTCCAGGTTCTCCAACCAGGACATCCTCTCCAACAAGAGTTCATGGGTCAGTGTCACCAGTTCGGTTTCCCGGATCCGGCCCATTCAATGCACAAGCAGCTACGTTACGGGCAGAATGGACCCGTCAGGAAACCCCAATTCATGATCATGAAAGCATTCAGATGGTTGATGATCCAGCTCACCATCCAACTATCTCTATGGTCAATTCTAGAGCAGCACCTCCTCCTCCACAGCCAGATTTCTCTCGAGGAGGTAGTGTGTCTAGCTATGAAACATACGAATCCGAAGATGAGACCGAAATCAGTCATCCACACCACATTCCTCACCATCATGAGAATAATGTGGTTGAAATTGATGACGATGACGACGACTATTATGATGACGACTCTACCGAAGGTTATGACAGTTACGAAGAAGACGACGAACACATGGATGCCAAATACCCCAACCTAGATGATGAAACCCGATCATTGGCATCTTCAGCAGCAACACTGAGTGACAATGCCACTTTGAGCGAAGTTGTGGAAGCTCCAACAAAAGCTCAACCACGACGACACAAGAGCATGACCCGAAAAGAAGTCAAACTTGTGCGAGGTAATTTGGTGCTTGACTGTCCTGTTCCAACCAAATTATACAGTTTCTTGCCAAGACGAGACAATGAAGAATTTATTTATATGAGATACACTGCTTGTACTTCGGACCCAGATCACTTTAGTGACTCTGGGTTTACTGTCAGACAGGCCATTTACGAACGAGATATCCAATTGTGTATTTGCATCACAATGTACAACGAAGACGAACAGTCATTTACCCGAACTTTGCATTCAGTCATGAAGAACATTGCCCATTTGTGTTCACGAAACAAATCCCGAGTGTGGGGCAAGGACGGATGGAAAAAAGTTGTTGTCACCATTGTTGCTGATGGTCGAACCAAAGTTAATGCTCGAGTGTTGGACAGTTTGGCTGCAATGGGTGTCTTCCAAGAAGGCATTGCCAAGTCCTACGTCAACGAAGTGCCAGTACAAGCCCATATCTTTGAATATACCACCCAGGTTTCTTTGGATCCTGGAATGCATTTCCAAGGGGCCGAAAAGGGCATTGTACCAGTTCAAATGATCTTTTGCTTGAAGGAAAACAATGCCAAAAAGATCAATTCGCATCGATGGCTATTCAACGCTTTCTGTCCATTGTTGAACCCTAACGTTTGTGTTTTGCTGGACGTTGGTACCAAACCTGGTTCAACATCCATCTACCATTTGTGGAAAGCCTTTGATTCAGACTCTAACGTAGCAGGGGCTTGTGGAGAAATCAAAGCCATGAAAGGCAAAGGTGGGTTGAATTTGTTAAACCCACTTATTGCAGCGCAGAATTTTGAATACAAAATGTCCAACATTTTGGATAAACCTCTAGAAAGTGCATTTGGTTACATTTCCGTGTTGCCAGGTGCGCTGTCTGCATATCGATATCGTGCACTGCAGAACTTGCCAGACGGCACTGGCCCTTTGAACTCTTATTTCAAGGGCGAATTTTTGCACGGAAGTGACGCTGATGTGTTCACATCGAACATGTACCTGGCAGAAGATCGAATCTTGTGCTGGGAATTGGTTGCAAAACGAAGTGAAAAGTGGGTCTTGAAGTACGTTCGATCCGCCACTGGTGAGACAGATGTTCCAGATAATGTACCAGAATTCATCAGTCAAAGAAGACGATGGTTGAATGGTTCGTTGTTTGCTGCCATCTACGCACAAACCCATTTCAAACAAATTTGGCATACTGATCATTCGTTCTTGCGAAAATTGTTTTTGCATATTGAATTTCTTTACCAATTCATTCAACTTGTGTTTACCTTCTTCTCTCTGGGTAACTTTTACCTGGCTTTCTACTTTGTCGCAGGCTCTTTGGCAGGTGACAATTCTGCAACCATTCCAAACAATGGCGGGTTGTACCTGTTCTTGATCTTCAAGTATATTTGCATTATTGTTATTTCCAGTCAGTTTATTCTGTCTCTGGGTAACAGACCTCAGGGTGCAAAGACTTTGTTTATGGCGTCGATGATTTTACTGGGCTTGGTAGCGGCATATGCCACAGCTTGTGGTCTATATTTTGTTATCAAGACAGTAATGATGCAAGGTGATGGCATTTCAATTGGCAATAATGTGTTTACCACAATTGTTGTTTCAGTTGCCAGTACCTACGGGTTGTATGCAATCATGTCGTTCTTGTACCTGGAGCCATGGCACATCTTTACGTCTTCGCTGCAGTACTTCATGCTCTTACCAGGTTATACCGTCACGTTACAAATCTACGCATTCTGTAATACACATGATGTTACTTGGGGTACCAAGGGCGACAATGTTACGTCTCAAGACTTGGGTCATGCAGTAGTTAAGGCAGAATCCGGAAAAGATGTTGTCGAATTAGAGATTCCATCTGAACAACTGGACATTGACAGTGGCTACGAAGATGCATTGTGCAACCTACGGGAACGAAAGAAGGTGCCTGAGCCTCCTGTCAGCCAGCACACCATCCAAGACGATTACTATCGAGAAATCAGAACTCGAGTTGTTCTGATCTGGATGACTGCTAACATGCTGCTGGTACTACTAATGACACAGATATTCGGCACAGGCAACACTAACAACAATGTGTACTTGAAGATTATCCTATGGTCCGTCGCAGCTTTGGCAGCCTTCAGAGCCGTCGGTTCACTGGCTTTCTTGTTGCAATCGGCAGTTGCATACATGTCAGAGACCAGACATCGAGCATTCAACCGACGAAAGCCAATCCTCCAAAACAATTCGCATCAGCCAGCTCCTTTACCACAGTCTTCTGTGTCTGGTAATGGTACCAGTGTGCCAAATGGAAGCACCAATGCTCCTCCACCTCCGGAGAGCACTGTTGTTTCATAGTAATATATACGCAATCTTTCTATTCATTTCTTTCTTTCATGATATATACTAGTAATCAAAAGATACGTTAACACTTTTCACTTCTAGGGTAGTGTCTTCTTTTTTTAAAATAAGAAGCAAAAAACAGTCGACAGTGGAGAAATGACGCCGAAGGCACTGTTTTTGCTTCTTTTTTAAAAAAGAAGAAAGTTGCGTCCAGACGACCACATATATGCAATCTTTCTTTATTCATGTCTGTTCATTCTCATGTGTATAAATAATGGCTATCTAATATAATCCAAATATTGCTGATCTAAACCTTTGCCAAAGTTCATAATAACAGGCTTCACACCTATTGAGGTAGTAATGATTCGTTTGGCATCCGCCTTTGCACTGAAGATCCACGAACCATGCAAGCCGTCTATATCGCTGATTAGTTCGCCGGTATACAGGTTCCAAACCTTGATTGTCTGGTCATAAGACCCAGATATGATTCGATCGTTAAACACATAAACAGATCGTACCAGAGCTTTATGACCATCCAATACATGCAAGCATTGTCCAGTGTCCAAATCCCATACCCTCATCGTGGTATCATTAGACCCGCTTACTATTCGTCTGGACTTGACACAAAGTTGAACACAGGCAAGACCACGAGTATGGCCCTGGAACTCACGAATGCATTTCCCAAGTGAAACGCTCCAAAGTTTCACAATTGCGTCACCTCCAGCGCTGACAATGTAGTCACCCTGGAGTTGAACAGCATTTACAGGACCTCTATGGCCATGTAATCGCCATTTCAATCCATATTTCGGATCCTTACGATCCCATACACACAACGTACTATCCTTCGAACATGACACGATGTGGTCTTTGTCTAAACATACATCCAGAACCCCTGCAGAATGCCTATAGACTTGCTGCAAGGGCTTCAGTTTGGCCATGTCCCAGATGATACATGAAGAATCACTGGAACCCGAAATCATAATCTCGTCGTCATAGCTCAAACACAACACCGAACCTGTGTGATATATGGTATCGCACTGATTGTTACGTTCTATCTGATCTTCAATGCTTATCCCCAGTGTCTTTGTTAGTTGGCCACTTTTCGCATTCCACACTCGAATAGTGCGATCTCTCGAGCCAGTGACCACCTTGAGGTCATCAAACTGCACACAATACACAGAATCGTTGTGGCCCACCAACACCTTTGGGTCTATGCACGACCCATACCACCTCTGGTCCAATAAATAACGAGTTTCGAAAAGTCGCCTCCAGCTAACTCCAACAGGAATTTCGTCAACAACGTTCCAATTAACATCGTACTTGAAGTACAATTCCCTCCACACCATGTTCATGGATGCCAATTCATGCCATCTCTTGGATACCCGCATACTCGAGATTGCTGATACATGGTCCAAATGGCTCATGATCAATATCATCAGCTCGCTTGGTAGCCATTTTGCAGGATCCAGCTGGTTCGATTTATCCTCCTCTACATCACTCTCATCATTAAATGCTACCCCCGACTCTGTTTCTCCCAGTACGCGATCCTTCGCCATGCCAAAAGCATCCCATGTAGTTTTGAGTCCAATTGACAATGAAGACTGCGAAGCCCATCTGGATAACGTAGCAAACGAGTTCTCTGAGGCATTGCTCACTGCTCGCGATCGGGTATTTACTGGCACAGACAGGTATGATCTATCATCTGCAAACGTGGTTGTACGCCCAGAAAAGGATGCTGGAAATTGCTGTTCGTCCTCTGGGTTCTTAATAGAACCCAGGAACGATAATGGCGATTTGTGCAACAATCCGCGTAACCTAGCTGCTGACGGCAGCCTCAAGCGGACCTTTTGGCCATCGTCAGTCATCTCTGTCGCCGCTGAAATTTATGTGTGGGTCAGGAAGAATTATTTCACAAGGCGAGGCGTGAGAGCACAATAATACTGCAGAGCTGCCAATGTATATCGAATCTTTGGTGATTTAGGGGTGTGGGTGCTCTACTAACTATCTCGGTCGTATCGGAATCGGCATCGCTCCGGGTCCCGCAGTCCGCCCGATCACATCACAGTGCACGAGGGGCGGCTTTTCTTCTTTTTTAAAAAAGAAGCAAAAACAGTAGACGATGTGGGTGGCTTCTTCTTTTTTAAAAAAGAAGCAAAAACAGCGGATGAGGGTCGTGGTGGTGGAGAGACGTCTACTGTTTTTTGCTTCTTTTCTTAAAAGAAGACGACGTGCGGCTCAAATTGCCAAAGCATCAGCTATTTAGTAATCTATAGGATTGGGCTTGTAGTCTGTAGCCTCAGACTCGTCTACGGGAATTCCGAATTCTTTGATTTCAAACTGCCGTCGACCAACTCTGAATGCATGCTCACTTAGACGCTTAACCATGACCCCTTTTTCGCTTGAAACAGGAAGCTTATATAGATGAATCAGCCCCTGATCTTGTTTTTCATTAGAGTCGGGTAGCAGTGGAACCTTAAAAGGTTCCAGGTGAATAAGCCCGTCTACGGTGTGTTCCATATTACGAGTAAATGCAGTATATCGAGGGAACAGTTCCAACGATATCGAAATCATAGCCGCACAAACAGATTGATATTTCCGGCAAACATTTCGCAAGCAATG
Organism: Blastobotrys proliferans; assembly: GCA_003707485.3. Classification (NCBI taxonomy): domain Eukaryota; kingdom Fungi; phylum Ascomycota; class Dipodascomycetes; order Dipodascales; family Trichomonascaceae; genus Blastobotrys; species Blastobotrys proliferans. The sequence goes on from PPJI03000015.1 coordinate 203,609, forward strand.
CAAGAATGGAATGACCGATTCAATTGTTTGGGGTTCATAAATAGCCGGATGTAGCAAAGATGGTACAATAACTCTTACAATATTATTGCCAGCATCCTGTAAGATCTTTTCCAGTTGCGTAACTGCAGCTGCAAGGTTGGTTCCAAGATAAGTTACCTCTGATTTAGACGGAGGCGGCGTTATTCTGGTTGTAAAGTCGAATGTGGAGCTGAAATTTGGTTTAGTTGAAGGGCCTGCCTGTTCAGTTGGTGGTTGTATAGCATTGTGTTGTGTGGCATTAGGCCTCGTATACCTCCAAGCAATTTTCAAATTACGATTTTTTTCATTGATATTACCTACAGTGATCTTGCTCTGATCTTCTTGTGCCTTCTCTAGTTTTGCAGCCTTCTTATCTTTATAAAGTCCTGGTAGTTCTCTACCCCACGACTCATCACCGCCAATTACCACGATTTTTGTAGCTCCACCACCATTTTCGAGCCGATTATGAACAATTCCCTGGGCGCCAAATGACCTTAGCAGAATACTGGCGAAATCTGTAGTGCCAGTCTCTTCGATCATAAGCATGTTGCCTAACGGCAGGCCCCAATGACCTAGAAGCCCGTCCAAGTCTTCACTACCAGTCGAAATTGTGGGCTGGGAGGTTGAAATTGAAGGTTTGACCCCTTCGTGCTTGAGCGCATTGAACGCATTCTGAGGCGATTTCCCGGCAATCACCTGTCCTCGTCGCTTGAATGCAGACATGATAAGATGGGTAGGTCGATGTACGGAAAGAAAAATTTCGTTCCCAACGCACCGCACCGCAACAACCAGCCCAGCATCAAGTTACGCACGTCGTGAGCCGCACGACGCAGAAGACATAACCCGCGGGGTGGTCTTCTTCTTTTTTAAAAAAGAAGCAAAAACAGTGCCTTCGGCTGTCAATCCCAACGTCGACCGCTTTTTGCTTCTTTTTCTGGAAAAAGAAGACATCACCCTACAAGTGACTTTGCCGGTATTATTGCCGGTTTCGATGTCGTCGGAGCGGCGCGGCTTATTTTTATTCACCTCCGACGGATCCAAGATCGTGACATTTGTGTGTGAAATTTTTTTCCCCCTTAGCATCTATAGATACAACTGATGAACGGGAATATCGACATGCACAAGTACGTTGGAAGAGCGTTATCATACGAGGTAGTGGCCCAATGTTCGCGTTCGAAGGCTCGAGCAGGTGTTCTCACGCTTCCTCACGGCAAGGTGGATACACCAGTGTTCATGCCAGTGGCCACGGTTGCAGCACTGAAGGGTCTCAGCTACCAGCAGCTGGAGGACCTAGGGTGCGATCTGTGTCTAAACAATACCTATCACTTGGGGCTACGACCAGGGCAGGAGACTATGGACAAGGTAGGAGGTACCCACAAACTCCAGGGCTGGAACCGAAATATTCTGACTGATAGCGGAGGGTTCCAGATGGTATCACTGTTGAAGCTGGCTACGATCACTGAGGAAGGTGTGAACTTCCTGAGTCCGCACGACGGTTCACCTATGCTGTTGACCCCGGAGCATTCAATTGACCTGCAGAATTCAATTGGGTCGGATATCATGATGCAATTGGACGATGTAGTTCACAGTCTCACCACAGGCCCACGGGTCCGAGAAGCAATGGAACGAAGTATCAGATGGTTAGATAGATGCATTGCTGCACACAAGAAACCCGATACACAAAACCTATACGCGATTATCCAGGGCGGGCTGGATTTGGAAATGCGAAAGGAATGCTGTCACGAGATGATCAAGAGGGACTTACCAGGTTATGCCATTGGCGGGTTATCTGGTGGAGAAGATAAGGCTTCGTTCTGCAAGGTAGTGGACGTTTGTACAGACCTGTTGCCTAAGAACAAGCCAAGATATTGCATGGGTGTCGGCTATCCAGAGGATTTGGTGGTCGGAGTCGCCCTAGCAGTTGACCAGTACGACTGTGTCTTCCCTAGTCGTCACGCTCGGTTTGGTCATGCTTTGACGAAGCATGGGTCGCTGAATATGCGTCATGCCAGCCATGCTACTGACCTGGGCCCCATTGAAGAAGGATGTGGCTGCCCGGTGTGCAAACCAAAGTCTGAGGGTGGCATGGGCCTCACTAGAGCCATGATCTTCCATGTCGCTGGCAAGGAGACCACTGGTGCTCATCTACTTACTCTGCATAACATTTGGTATCTGCTCGAGCTGATGCGACGAGCTCGTCAATCCATCATCGACGATCAATTCCCCGAGTTTGTCCAGCAGTTCTTCCTGGACCTCTACCCTAAGCGCGAGTACCCGCAGTGGGCCGTGGACGCCCTCAAGGGAGTCAACATCGACCTGATACACTAGACTATTAGACAACTAGACTAGACGAGATTAGACTAACTTAACGTATGTAACGTAACGGAACTTAACGCATTGGCCATATCCCGAACGTTTTACTCGGTGACTCGCGGGTGCACTGCGTTAGGGCACGGGCTTTCTTCTTTTTTAAAAAAGAAGCAAAAACAACAATAGAACCCAGTCTCCAACCCCAACCGCCGACTGTTTTTTGCTTCTTTTTTTAAAAAAAAGAAGTCTCTACCCTACAATCATGTCGCTTCGTTTGCCCTATAGCCTCACTCAACCGTATCGGACTCCTCTGTTGATCCGATCGCGCATGCATGTGGAACGGCAAGCGAGGCAACAGTTAGCGTTGAGACGTGGGCTGCCGTATTGTATTTTTTCACCAGCTGGCTGAATTAACCGAAAGCTCATGTATCGGGTGTAATGTATGTACCTATTTATGTATCGCGTATGTACAAATCCAAAATCGTCCAAAGGGGGGGGGGGTGATAAGGCCAGCGGGAAATGTTTCAATCTGGGAACCAAACAGTTCACAACGTGCGGCAAGTGAATTTTATCAGTAGCTGTGCTTAGAGTGCCTTGTTAGGAAATGGAGCACTAATATCATACTATAATAATATTGATAAGGTACATATACATAAAATAAAAAAGGGGGACGCCAGGTGGGGGCACCTAGACTAAGAGTAATAAAGTGAGAGAATAAGCACCAGAAAAAAATATATTTAAAGCTCCCACTTAGCCCAAACATACATTTGTATTTTCTCGGCTTTTTCGTATAGTCCAGTCCACCATAAAGGTTCATATGGGGCAAAAGTCATCAATGTTATGCGTTTGCGTCGCTTGAATGTTCGTTTAGCAGTGGATGAGAACGTTGCTGGTAACTCATGGCTGGATAACAGCGATCTGAGGCCTACTCCAGACAGGATACGGACGTGGGGCTTCTGGAGTTATTCTTTCTTCTGGTTCAGCGCAGCGGCCACTATGGCAAATTGGTATAGTCCGTCTGCTTTTATGAAATCGGGGTTAACAGCATGGGAGGCGGCTACAGTGCATTTGGCAGGCCAGTTTTTGGCCGGGTGTACCATGGTATTCAGTGGTAGACCTGGTGCCGTATACAGCATTGGGTTCCCGGTACTTGCGAGATCCAGTTTTGGAATAGTGGGTGCTATCTGGCCTGTAATAAATAGAGCGGTCATGTCTATAATTTGGAACGGCATTAACGTAGTACAGGCGGGTCAGTGCTTTTATGTCATGTTGCATGCTATCACCAGGAACATCACGACCCTGCCGAATGTTATGAGCGAAGAAGATGCTCTGAATTCGGGAGGATTGATTGGGTTCTTTATCGCATGGATTATAATGATGGGAATGTGTTTTCTTACAATCCCCAAACTAAAATATCTGCTGTATGTCAAACTGGTGGTGTTTGCCATCTCCAGTATTGCCATGCTGGCATGGACAATCACAAGATCAGGAATGGAGGTTATTGACCATCCCGAGGTTGAGTCCCAGAAGGAAACGAAAGCATGGCTTATAGTAAAGTTCACGTTTCTGTCATGGGCCAACTGTTCCACATTTATTGTCAATGCGGCGGATTTCCAACGATATGCAAAGAAGGCCAATGATGTTATTCTGGGACAAGTAATAGGGTTCCCGATTGGAAACTTCATCATTGCCATAGCAGGAATATTTGTAGCTCAGACCAGTGCAGCAGAATATGGCGAGGTCATCTGGAACCCTGTTCTGTATTTGGATAGGATTCTGGATGAGTACACTCCTGCCAATCGAGCTGGTTGTTTCTTTCTTGCGCTACTGTTTGCATATTCGTGTCTTTTTTCGTGTATCTACGAGAATATCCTCCCTGCAGGGAACGATTTGGCAGCCCTATGGCCAAAGTATATAAACGTTAGAAGGGGATTCTTGTTATGCGGGCTGCTGTCAGTTGCATGTGTTCCATGGAAACTGCTGGGGTCTGCTACAAACTTTATCAGCTGGTTGTCAGCATACCAGATATTCTTATCGGCCATATCTGGGGTCATGATTTGCCATTATTACTTTATTATTAACAGAAAGTTGCATGTACCTGAGCTGTATCGGGTTAAAGACAGTCGATATTGGTACAATGGAGGAGTTAACTGGCGAGCTTATGCCGCTTATTTATTAGGAATTGCCCCAAACTTCTATGGCTTTTTGGGCAATGTTGGTATGAAGATTACTCTTGCAGGTGAGAGGTTCTATTATTTTGCATTTCCAGTTGGCTTTGTCGTGTCATTAGTACTGTTCTACTTGTTCACAAAACGATGGCCGCCTTCTGAACCTTCGTCTTTATCATCTTCGACATCACTGTACGGCGAGGAGGAGAACGAAAAACGGCCTTCTTCTCTCCCCACACGTTCTGCTTCGTCTTATTCGTCATCCAAAGAGTGTGAGAAAGCTCAGACGTGAGAATGGTGAGAGCGATTTATTGTACAATATTTATATTTATATTATTTGTTATATTAGTAGCGCCGCAGGCACTGTTTTTGCTTCTTTTTTAAAAAAGAAGAACTCCTAGGTTGATGTCTTCCTTTTTCAAAAAAAGAAGCAAAAAACAGTAGACGTTAGTCAACAGTCAAAATGCATTTTTCCACCCGTTGCCGTTGATCAGTTGAGTCTCGCTGCAGCTGAGTGAAGTATTCATATCCTTCTTCTGCGTCTCGTGCGTTTTTAGCGCATTCCTCCTTCTGCCTGGCCTGGCTTTCGATCTGAGTCTGGAATGCGGCTCGAAGTTCTCGTGCTGGTTGTCGCAAAACCATGCGACATTCTTTGGAGATACGGTCAGCATTGGTGTGTACATAGCCCATTTCATTCACCTCAGAAACAATCTTTCGAGTCAATTTCCGTGGAACTGTGTTTGGAACTTCGTTAACAAGGTAGTATGCAGTTGCCAACGACGCTGCCACTGTGACTGGTAAAACTAAGCTTTTGATAGTATCAGTGTTTACTACACCAATTGCTCGCAGAATCATATCTCCTCGATAGAACAACTGGCTACCTCCTACCAGAGAGCCAAGGGTTAATGCATTGCTCACTACTGATAGTTCTTTGGAGCTCGAAGTATCCTGGGTATCGCTATTGCCCCACGACCAGAGCCTGCTCCATGGCAGCTGAATGTCGACGTAGTCCAACAGTGACAACTCGGTCTTTATTGATCTTGACAAGTTGTGCTTCTTGACAGAGTACATCTTGTTGGGCTGGAAATGCCTGTCCTTGCCAAAGCTATTGCCAATATGCATAATACCCAAATTCTTGAGCATGTTCACTGCTTCACCAGTCTCATGCCGTGCGTATTCTTCACAGGCAATTACATTATCCTGGATTCGCTGAATGATAGCAGTCTTTGTGCGCATTCCATAGTCATAGCAGTCTAAAATACCAGTGTACTTGACAACTGGGGACCCTCCAGTCTCTCTCATCAACTGTGTCAACGAATTGGTGGTATATTTGTAAACCTTATCAACCAGAGTTTCAATTTCTCGATCCATATGCTCCGATACTTTGACGCTCTCCTTCATTGCGGCTTCAAACTTAGGAGTGATCTGCTTGAGATCGGTCAAGTACTTGTCTCGTTCCTCTTCACACACTCGGACATTGACGTCTGCCAGTGCTTCAATGTCCGTTAGCAAGTTCATTAAATACGTCTTGGCAGGTGCCAACTTGGACAGGGCTCGTTTTTCGAGTACAAAATTTCGTAGAGAGGCCTCCAGACGGTCAAAATCTGGATCCTGGGGTTCATTGGGCCCATCATCATCCCCATCATCGTCGCCACCACCACCTCCTCCATCGCCATCTCCACCACCAGGCATGGAGGACAAAACGTTGTCTGAGCTTACGAAATGGACAAAATCACGGGCGTCCTTGTGGGTTTCTGGAGACAAGTCGGCGACCTGGTCCATGATACGTTTCATGCATTTGCCCTTATCCTTAATGTTGTCGAATCGATTGACAACAATGAAGATGAACGACTTTTCGTGTGCGGCAGTTGTAATGAACTCTTTAGCAGATAGAGTGAAATGGTTTTCTGCAGAAACCACAAACACAACCAAGTCAATCTCTTCCTGTCGCGAAAACACCTCGGTAGTTTGGTACGAATCCAAATTCAAACCCGGGGCATCAATCAAAGAAATGTCAACCACTCCGTTTCTCAGCAGACTCTGTTCAATTGGTCTGTTGTCGTCTACATACACCTTGAGAATGGAATAAGTGTCAACCTCCGACACCAAATCATCCAAATCCTTGATCTGAAATACGCCGTAAGTGGATAAATCATTTCTGTCATACTGTTTGCCCAAGTATACCGCGTGGACCTCCTCTTTACCACCATTCTCTTCCGCGTCCTTTACCTCACAAAAGACATTAGTGCAAGGTTGTTGGTCTGCAGGAAGTAACCTTCGTCGTAGCAATGCATTACAGAACGTGGACTTACCAGAGTTGAGGTCGCCGGTGATCAATACCTTGGACGAGGTATCGTCGATTCGATCTTGCAGGTTCTTAAGGTGCTTCACCGACCTGATGATCTTATCCTCAAGCAACGAAGCCACTGCGTCCTTTTCCAGCTGATTCACCAACTCCTCCGATGACAAGGCACCCATTTTCAAGTCGAGCTTGAAAACGTTAAACTTTTTCTTGATCTGGGGAGATACCAATCGAGGGGCTGCAGCGACCGCTGATGCAATTTCATTGGCTTCAACGTCGTCATCCAGGTCACCCTCCATGGCCGCCACCTCGTCCTTGACTTTTGTTTTACCTTTATTTGATGATGACGAAGCTGAGGCAGTATCCTGCGACGATCCTTCGACTGCAGGATAGTAAATAGGCCACTTGCGATTGTTTTCCTGCAAGTCCTTCAACAGACGGATAACCGCAGTGATAGCCCTACCCAACAGCTGTCGATTCTTGTTATATTCATTTTGATGTACTTGAGCTGCCGCCTGCCGTTGAGCAAGCATCGAGGGAGAACGGTGGCGAAAGTCCCCTGCCCTGAGCTCTAGTTCTCCGTCAACTGCCAATGCATCAGGCTCAAAGTCCCTTATTGACTCACCATATCCTGAATCCGTGTACTTGTCTTCGTCATTATTGTGTTTGGCATGACTATTCGACGTTCCAGGCTCGTTATCCTGGTCGTAGTAGCCATTCATTTCGACAATTAACTGTACAGGGGCAAGAAAAAAATGTCGTGATGCCGGCTAGTCTTCCCAGCAGTCGGTGTGGTGTCGGTGAGTCGGTTGCCGGTCGAGCCGCACAGGATGACATGGCGAACGAGTGGTTTCTTCTTTTTTTTAAAAAAAGAAGCAAAAAACAGTAGACGATGGGATGGGGTTGTTTACAGTTGGTCGATTGCTGCCAGGATGCCACTGTTTTTTGCTTCTTTTTTTAAAAAAAGAAGACACCACCCGGATTCGAATCTCGCCCCATCGGGGCCCCTCCCGACACCCAAAGAAAAAAAATTTTGATCTTCAGTCCATCACGAATCTCGACGACAAGAATGTTCAGACTGCAGCAGCTCTTCAAACCTACAATTAGAGCCTTCTCAACAGCTCGGCCGGTTCAATTCAACACCGGTACCAAACTAATCGACCCAGTCCAACTGCTCTCACGATCTCTCAAGTACACAAAACCAAAAGACATCACACCACTGAAAGAAGCCCCATCACTATATGCCACAATCCACATCCATGACCGAAAGTTCCTGGTAACGGAAGGCGATAAGATTATCTTGCCAGTCAAATTGCGAGAAGTAAAGGTTGGAGATGTGCTGAATTTCAACGAAGTGTCGGAAATTGGGTCCAGAGATTACACGCTAAAGGGTGGACCTCGAATTGACGAAAACGTCTTCTCCATCAAAGGACGAGTGATTGAAAAAACAAGAGAACGACGTAAGGTAATCGAACGAACAAAACCTCGAAGACGACACACTAGACATATTGTAGTCAAGAACCCTCAGACTATTATTCGAATATCCGAGCTGACTGTGAACAAAGATTACTAGTTAGGCTCTTAACCATCCATGCATCTAGACTGTCTGTATATACTTGTTGACAACATACTATATAATTAATTATATATGAATAACGAAGCTACTGATTTCTGCGTAGACGCATTGTCGGTTGTGGTTTATACCCACAAACGTCTTACACGCCGACCATCTGTCAACACATTATAGTACAGACGGTGGAGACAAGTTCTTGCCCTCTATCTGTCCTATATAGCTAAATTAATATCTATAAATGTCCTAGTATTTTTTGCGTTGAAAGTCGTATCGAAACACAGTCGATGTAACCACCCAACCCAACCGTCGTCGTCGTCACTGTACCTCAAGCCCAGCCAAGCCAGCTAAGCTTGGACATAGGACATTTCCAACCACAACCAACAACATAAGCGCACAAAGTGCAACACCACAACCGCTACCACCGTTGGAGGGGATTCTACACATGTCGTATCCCTATAAACCCGAAGAAACAACGGTAGACGATAGTGGCCAGTTCGTATGGGACGATGTTCCTGTTATTGATTACGATGATGAACATCTAGGTCTTCAGCATCGATCACGGACTGACCCCTATGCGATGGCCTCTACTCCTACTAGTACTACTCCAAATGGACATCAGCAACAGCCTAGCAACTCTAGTAGTTCTAGTAATGTATATCCGACACAGCAACCTCCTCTACAAATGCCCCAACCTCCACCTTTGCCAGCACGTCCTGAGTACCAGTATCCTCCTCATCCATCACAACCACAATACCATCACAGTCATCATCACCATCATCATTATCCTCCACAGCAACAGCAGCAGCAGCAGTTTCGCCATGTATCAGACAGCATGGCGACCGCCGTTTCTGCACCAAACCCTGTAATACCTATCGGTAGCCCCAACCTGTATCACTCGGCACATTCCAATCAACGATCTGTCTCACATGGTGCTCTATTGGACCAATACGCAGTGACTCCTTCATCGAATCATCCTGCACAGAACCTTATAGATCACCATCAGCAACAGCAGCACTACCATCAATATCAACGCCCTCTTCATCATGCTCCTGCAGAGGCAATTCCTCTTAGCGGGGGAAGCGTAGAACCTCCAACTATGTGGAAGAATCAACAGAGTCGTAATACCACCAAATTGAAGCAAACGTCAAAACATCCACATCCATTGTCGCCTTTGACAACTCAGGATGATGTGTTGACCCGAAAATTCAACGATCGAGTGTCTTCAGGGAACTCTGAAAAACATTATCCAGTGACGCCAAGCTCGGCAGCTATTACGTGGAACGCACAGGACCCTACGGAATGGACACTGGAGCGTGTTTTACATTTCCTTGAAACCAATCGTTTCGGGGAAGAATGGCAACGAACGTTTATGGACCGTAATATCTGCGGTGAAAAGTTTCTATCGCTAGCTAGCTATCAAAACCTGAAAAAGCTGGGCCATTTTTACGGCAAGTCTGAGGAAAGCAGCCCGTCACGGTTTATTCATGTTTTACGCAAGCTACTGAATAGATCAACATCAACAAACAGTGCAGAAGGGGTAGTCAATAGCGCCAATACTAACACTGGCGATCCCCGCGAGTCATACGTCAAGGAAAAAGATCTAGACGTGATTGTTCCACCCGCTCCTGCACCTGCACCGCGTTCTTCATCTGAACTTGGAGGAGATGACGACGAATTGAATAATAAAACTATGACTACTAGTACTCAGGATCGTCCTGCTTCATTCTACGATGCCAATGCCAAAAGTTTATGGTACACTCCAGTAAGTTATTTTCGTGCTATTTTTTTCCCTTTGTTTATGTTTCGCTAACATTATCGGCGTTCGCCAAAAATTTAGGCTCATCAAGCTCAAGCTCAAGCTCAAAATCAGGCGCCTTCTTCGCCGTCAATTAAACCGAGTGGCCTGTTCAGAAGACATCACAAATCTTCTAGTTCAGAGTCCTCAATGTCTACGTTTTATTCAAATAGTACTGCCAATTTGTTGCATGTTGATACCAATAGCAGTTTTGACGACAAAACGGTGCACAAGGTCCCGTCATATCGGGACATCGATGAGACCAAACGTAAAGGTCTGCTAAATAAATTCCGCAGACATAGGCATGGTAGCAGGGACGATTTGCAGAGATTGGATTCTCCAACGTCTCCTGGTGGTTTCATGTCTGGTAGCAGTATGACTTATGACTATTCACCTTTGGAAGCTCGCCATAGACCTGTGCGTGATAATTCAATCTCGCGTTTCGTGTTGGTGTCAACCAACAACGAGACTTTTACCACAGTCAATATAAGCGACTTCCAAAGTATTGAAGATGTCAAAAACCGCATAGGTTCAGAATTGAACATGACCACTTGGAGTGACGTGACCCTGCATTTAACCGACTTTGCTCATTCCCAGGGGGAAGCACTCAATGACGCGGCATTGAGCCAGGCGTTGAAAATAATAGATGTTGTCAAGTTGTTTGTCAATATCCCCGAGGAGAAAGTAGCAGCAAAGTCTCCAGGGCAATCTTCAATGGATTCGAACCCTGTTTACCCATCTACTCCACAGCATTTTCTCAATCAGGAGACCAATGCGGCTTCTGATGATGACTACTTTTCGACCAAATCTAACATACAAAACTTGCATCAAACACTGGTTGTGCCCAGTTTAAACGAGCCACCGAAACACCTTGCATCTTCTACAAACAACTCAGCCATGTCTTCTACTTCCACATTGCAATCAACAAAGCAACAGCAATCGTTACAGTCACAGTCTCAGTCTCAGTCGACCGAGCAGTTGACCACAACGACATCTCCGCCTCCTATTATTACTACTAGTCTTGCTCCTGGTGCGGCTACCTCAACGGCTACGCCGCATAGCGCCGCCCCGCCTGCGGCTCTGACTCCATCGTCAGGTTCTACTGCACCTCCTCCTCCAACTACAGCACCCCCACCCCCTCCACCAACAACTGACCCTCCACCACCTCCTCCTGTAACTCAGACTGCAGCAACTCCACCATTGCCTCCACCTCAGTCTCTTCGACCTAGCAGATCAAACATTGATGATTCATTCAAGGTTATCCGACCACAGAGGAGAGAAATCAACTTTGACGATCGACGTGCTTCACCATACGATCGCAAGGTGTCTGTTGAGAGGAAAACAAGCTCTGCGTCTACCTTGAGCAGGAAACCAAGTAACCTCGTTGCCTCAAGACCAGCTCCTCCTCCGCCTCCTGGTAGACAATCCTCCATCAAGTTGAATCGTACTGTAAGCACCTCACACAAAGGTGCGAAAAAGCCAATCTCAATCAATACACAAAACCTGCAGGTTGGCCCGCCTCCAGTCAGCACATTCAGCCCTGGCCAGAGCGAAAATCTTGTGCCAAAACCGTATGTTGGTGGTGGCAGGAAGCAAAAAGTTGCCCGAAAGCCTGTTAACAGTGGTTCGGATAGCAATTCTCCTGCCACACCTAATACTGAACTGGCAAATTTCAAACCAGGGGCCGATCAAAGTGGTGGTCCTTCGTCTTCTTCGTCGTCTTTGTCGCTTCCTGCTGCAAGTCACACAAAGCAGAGGTCAGTCACTGCTCCTGTAAAACCACCTTCAATGGACGATAAGTTTGCGGAAAATGAAATATCTTTTGCGGGTGCACCTGCATTTGAAGATGACGATGACGATAGTTCGGATGATGATGGATTGTGGGCAAAGAAGCCTCCTCCAAAGGCCACGCCGGCGGAAGAACCTGCTCCAAAAGCTACACCTTCTGTGGAAGATAAAAAGCCACAATTGAGTGTACAGACTGTCCATTATTCTGCTTCACCCGTCAAATCACCGGTCAAGTCGCCAGGTTCGTCATCCCCAACACAGGAAAATTGGGCCGTACGACCATCTGCGGAAGTCGTTTACGATAATCTAGAACGCTTCTTCCCTAATACCGATCTTGACAAGCCTATCATTGATGATACTCTGTCACCACCTGCTTCACCAAGTAGCAACGAGCCAGCATCGTCATCTTCGTCCACAACTACTACTGATACCGCAGCGTCATCTTCTGCATCGTCTCCTAACGCTACCATCTCATCCAGTCACAATTCTAATCGTGGATTTGTTCCTGCATTATCTCCAGTCGCAGAGCCTCGAGAATCTCCAGCTGCCAAGTTCAACTCAGCTGCCAACAATTCCTCATCCGGCACAAGTACAGTTACTGCAAACACTCCGTCCACTGTCACTACTGCTACGACAACTCCAACCAGCTCTACAGCTAATACAGACAGTACAGCTACTAAAAGTTCCACTACCACTAGCAGCAGCAACAACAGCAGTAGTGGAAACCTGAGGACAAGACGAGGTAGAATGAAGTCTATCAGAATTGTTGCCCGAGAAGCAAGTGAGGCCAGAAAACGGTTTTCTCAACAACAGGCAACAGCCGAACAGGCCAAAGGAGGTAATCAATCGCTATTGCGTCGAAAGAGTACCAAGCTATGGGGACAGAAGATTGTTGAAGTTACTCCTAGTCAAATTGCAAGGGGCCATTTGAGCACGTTAAGGGATCAGACCGGGGAATACAAGCAATTCCAGTGGGTAAAAGGTGAGCTTATCGGAAAGGGGACATTTGGTAAGGTCTACCTTGCATTGAATGCTACCACTGGTGAAATGATGGCTGTTAAACAAGTCGATGTGCCTCAGACTGCTAGTGACAAGACCAATGCTCGCCAACGAGAAGTGATCGATGCATTGCACTCTGAAGTTGAGACAATGAAAGATCTGGATCACTTGAACATTGTACAGTATCTAGGCTTTGAAGCACTGGATGACGTCTACAATCTGTTCCTAGAATACGTTCCCGGTGGATCAATTGGCAAGATCCTCCAGATGCACGGACGTCTAGAAGAGTCGATCATAAAATCTCTAACATCACAGGTACTGGAAGGGTTGTCATACCTGCATTCGTGCGGAATTCTGCACCGAGATTTGAAAGCTGACAATTTGTTGTTAGATATGGAAGGTGTTGTCAAGATCTCGGATTTTGGTATTTCCAAGAAGTCGCGAGATATCTATGCCAACGATGCTGAAATGTCAATGCAAGGTACAATTTTCTGGATGGCACCGGAGGTTATCCATAATGTTGTGCATAACATGAAGCAGGGCTATTCTGCCAAGATTGACGTTTGGTCTCTGGGTTGCGTCGTCTTGGAAATGTTTGCAGGACGACGGCCTTGGAGTACGGACGAAGCAATTGGTGCGATGTACAAGCTGGGTACGTCGAGACAGGCTCCACCAATTCCTGAAGATACTGTTGAGTTTGTCAGCAGCACTGGTAAGGATTTCCTGGACCAGTGTTTTACAATTGACCCCAACGATCGACCAACGCCTCAGCAGTTGCTCAAACACGCATTCAGTGCAGTGGATGCTGGGTTTAAGTTCCAGAATACCCGACTATGGAGGATGATCAATACGAAGCAGAAGAAGTATCACCTCAAGTAAGAATCATCATATGTATATTTTGTAACGAATTTGTCTATTTAATGATGTGTTATGAATGTTTTATCTACTGTTTTTTGCTTCTTTTTTTTAAAAAAAGAAGACATATCCCTAGGAGTGACGTTCTTCTTTTTTAAAAAAGAAGCAAAAACAGTGCCTACGGCAGTGACAGAGGATGAGCCGCACTGCGGCTCGACGTCGGGCCCCCGACAGTATCGCGAGGACAATTTTCGAACCATCACTTTTCGACTGCACTCAAACAAAATGTCCGTCATGTGGCAGAGGATAGCTTTCAACAGATATCCGTCAGTAGCATTGCGACGTAACGTTATCCAACGTCGTCTATACAGCACTGAAGAGTTTGGTCAACAGGTATGTGGTGCTCAAACCTGCAAAACGAGCTAAGCTAACACTGGATGAACAGAAAATCTCTCTAAGATCAGTTAGCACACCTTTGGCAAAAATCTTTCTAACAGGAGCGATTACGTATTATGGGTTATTGTTCATGTGGTACCAGTTGGAATACCCCGTCAAGGACGCAGAATTAACGGCAGAAACGAAACAGCTCGAAAACGAACTGCAACAGGCGATTGAGAGGAATGAAAAGTCCACCGCCAAGCCTGAGCAAGAGAAGAAAAGCTGGTTTTGGAAGAAGGAGTAATTTGACACTTGTCATGCTGTACATAATATATTTAATGATCTTTATTTGAACGATAATCAGCAAACTTTTCTTTGCCTTGACGGTAAAAGTTCATAAACTTTGTCTGTGGCGAGGACTGGTTATGCGTGCTAGTTCGTGGACTTGAAGTGCCACTACCAGGCGTTGGAGAACCTTCTTCCCCTCCATCTTCAGACTGTTTTCGTAAACTGTAAGAAAAGCTGATTCTTTTGAATAGCTTCTGTGCAGTGTCCGGTTTGACTCGCTCGTACTTTTTGAACCGACCAGCATTGTAGTCTTTGTGGAAATCATCAGTTTGAATCAAATCCACAGCTTGTCGCAGTTCAATCATAACCGTAGTTAGACTGATATCATTAGTAGACTGTGCAATGTTTTGTACATGTGATTCCAAAAACCGCACATCCACATCAAAGTTATGGATAGCCTGATACGTCAGTCGATTGCTCGACTCTAGTAGCAGTGATAACATCTGATGCGATAAATAATCAAAAGTTTCAAAGTATAGTACAGTTTTAATTGCAGGAGGCAAGTTGCCAAAGGTCGAAGCAATCAAAGTCTCCAAAAAGCTTACCATTTCCTTGACACCAGGACTTGGATCATCGCGAGTGACAGTCGTCTCCCAGTCATAATCCTGAAGCTCAATCAAGTTGTCAATGGTGGTATGGATGATCTCAAACACTTGGTTTTCAGCCAATTTACGTGCTTTCGCAAACATTTCAGTTGCCTTGAGCTGAATCTTTCTGCGTCGTCCAGAAATCCGCTGCTCAAACAACAGCTTCTCAATTCCAACTGCAGCTTCTTGGAAATGCTCAATATTCACCAACGTCTGCACCACTTGCTCACGGGCATTTGACCTGGAACGTTCCTCTAGGGTCTTGCATACGACGTTAACCAGTAGATCATCCACTGCTTGAGTAATAATATCCTCCACTTGGGCAGAGTCATACTGCAAGTCATCCAAAAACGAATTGTGTGCATCAATGAACGAAATCATCTCAGCACATGTCAGTGGATAAGTACGCGAAAATGGAAATTTACGAGGGAATTGGCTGTTTTCTTCTTCTTTGGATACCGTGTACCAGCAAGTTCGCAGAATCTTCTTGTACAGATCTGGCCGGTTTACTGGCAATGGCGTATAATCGTCCTCGGTAACAGTTGTCTTAAATGCGTTTTGAAACACTCCTTTCATATAGTCGGAGTATGTCTTGAATAATGTTAATAAAATGCCCTTGATTGATGAAGTGTTGAAGCCAGCGTTCTGCATAGTGTGCAGGAACGTTCCTATAATCTCCTTTAGCCGTTTAAGGCTTTCAACATGTGAGATTGTTCGGGCATTGTTTGTCAAGAAGTTGTTGATCTTCTGGGCTAGAGAATCCCAGATTTCCTCCACATCCTTGGGTGGTCTCAAGGTCTCGTTGTTTCTCGAGATCATTCTATCTATTATGCAGAATCCCGCCACCTCTTGGAGCACCACCTCGAACTTTGAAAGGTCGTCTTCACCGCTATCATCGTCGCTCTTGAACGTCAGGTTGTCCGGAACCAAGTAGTCCCGTTGGATCTTTCGGTCTGAGTCAAAGTGATGCTGGAACTCTTCACTCATTCCCATGCTTGAATGAACCAAAACACACTCATACAAGTGCGAAAAATCAATATTTATTTCACTGGCACTCAAATGGTCCTTCCCAGTTTCCCGATACGATTTTTCAACCGGCGAGTTGAACTTGTACTTACGCAAATGGGGCTGTTCTTGGGTTAGTTGCTTCCACTCTGCTCGCTGTCGCTCAATGGCTTCAAAGGCCTGTTTGCCAATCTCGCCATTCATATGCTGGATGCTGTCGAGCCACTTTTGGATATCGCTGATGGTGTCATTTCGAACCATCTTGGTCAATGCCGGCACTGACTGGTTGATTAATTGAGCAAATCCAAAGTTGGAAACCTCCTTCAGATGCACATTTTGCAGGTCATCAAGACTTTTCAAAGCTGCAAATTTGCGCTTCTCTTGTAGCAACTCGTGTACGTTGTTAGTTAGATCCAGCACCTGCAAGCACGCAGTCACCGCTTCAATCGCTGAATCCACGTTACTCCTCACCCGCCGGCATTCCAGCAGCTTGTTCTTCTTTTCTGACAGAATCTGTCCCGTGGAGTTTAGTCTGCTGTTGATATTCTGAATTTTGTTTTTGATATTATCCGCTTCTTGGGTCACCTGGCCCAATTGCTGCACTGAAGCCATGTATTCATTGTGATCTCCACTGCACATCTCGTCAATTTCACGATCACGATCCTTTTTGAACCCTTCGCATTTGATTAGCAATTCATTTGTGGCATTCTGCATGAGCGCATCCTTGAGAATTGGAGCCAACTGTTCCAGATAGTCGTCGGTAGTTCCAGACACTCCCTTGGTATGCAACACTGGATCACTCGACAGCAGCTGCTCTAGCTGAAGCGACATGTCATGAAGTTCATCATTTTCTTCAGTCGCCTGTGGATGATGGTCATGCTCCATCTTTGGTTCTATTGCAATGTTGTCCATTGCTCAATGCTCAATGCTATCCTCACCGGACGCGCGAAAATCCACACGTAACGCAGTGTTCTGTGGCAGCGCAGGCGCAAGCGCAGTACCTCGGAAGTCCGACACGACTATTTAGCGCTAAAAAATATTACCCTTGATAGGAAAAAGTTTTGTTTATGTAAGGTGGGAACAAGGTTCCACATTGGGAATGTGAATGCTTTGAGCCGCACATATATCGTGGAATAGAATCCGATTTCCTCCATACAATTGAGTGTAAAAAACTATAAAAAGGGCCACTATTTTCATGTAATTCATTCAATTCATCAATTCAATAAACCAACAGAAAACAGAAACAAAAATGGTCAACGGTGCTTGTGTTTGCAAAAATATCTCCATCTCCACCTCTGGTGAACCTTCAAAGGTCGTTGTGTGCTACTGCACTGACTGCCGAAAGATGTCAGGACACTTGGGCCAAATCATTGGTGTTTACGACACCAAGGACGTCAAGATTGACGATCCAAATGGCAAGTTGAAGACCTACACCATCTCCAACACCGCCTCCGGCAAGCCAAACTACGTCAACTTCTGTCAAGACTGCGCCTGTGTCTTCACCACACTTCCAATGGTCTACGAGGGCAACGTCACTATGGTGCGAACCCCAGTCTTGGACGAAGGCTACGAAAAGTTGGAACCAACCGAAGAAATCTTCACCCAGGACCGATGCTCCTTCTACGAACGAATGGTCAAGTTGTAAAACCTAAAGCTAGATCGCAATATACTCTTTTAAACATCTCCTAGATGGCTTTCTTCTTTTTTAAAAAAGAAGCAAAAACAGTAGAATACATGCCCCAACAAACGCAACTATGTGCTACCAAGCAATCAACCTGAGACAAGATCCCATCCTTCCCATCGTTTCCCCGCAAAGCGGGATTGAATCATACTCTTGTAAACAAATAAAGACTGGAACAAGCGTGGTCCACGCTGAGCAAACATACCAGACCCAAACAATGCTATATAAATAGTCGACTAGATCACTAGGTTCTGGATATTCTCTTATAAACATCGAATCATGACTGTATCAGGTACTTGTTTATGCGGAGCTATCAAAGTTACAGCAGAAGGTGAGCCAAATGAAACAGCAATGTGCTATTGTTCAGATTGCCGAAAAATGTCAGGTAATCTAGGACATTTGGTGGATGTATATAATTCTACAAAGGTCAAATACGATGATCCTGATCACAAAATGAAGATTTACTGTAATCCAAAAACAGACAGTGGGAAGCCAACCAATGTTCACTTTTGTAAAGAATGTGGCGTGACATTCTCAACTGTTCCTATGGTTCATGATGGTAATTTGACCATGCTAAGACCAACATCGCTTGATTCAGGCTGGAATAATAGAGTTCCAACTGGTGTTGTCCATGGTCAAGATTTGAATGCGGCTCAACTCGATGCAATTGCGAAATGCAGTTTAAAGAAGTAAATAAAATAGTTGTGAGCCTCACAAGTGACTCAGTCGGAGCCGCAGGAATGGACATGAACCTAAGTAGTATTAATATCATTGAACCTTATACTGTTTACTGTTTCCTGTTTTTTTGCTTTTTTTTTTTAAAAAAAATTAAGACACTACAACCCCACCCCCCTCAGAGCACATTCCGCTGCAGAGAAACCAAAATTACTTATTATTATACATTATGTGACTACTGAAAAATATGATTGTGGATAATAATTTATTCCAAATCAAATGCAAATTTCGAGCTCTTTCGAATTTTCTTACCATACAAGTAGAACAAAATTGGCACAGGGGCCAAGGCAGCAGCAATACAGCCAATGACAAGACCAGCCCAGTTGGTACCAAGATTGTTGAACATCGCACTAGCAAAAAGTGGGAAAGCACCACCAAACATTGATCGCAAGAAGGTATTACCTGCCAATGCAGATGCTGCAAAGATCAAGTAGGCGTCTACGATATAGTTGATTGCTGGCAAGAAGATGGACAACAGCCCGTAGCCAATAAAGAGACCCGCGACAGTTGGAACTGCCCAGTGTACAGTTTCATGGTAATTACCTGTCCAAGTAAACCAGAAAATACCGATAGTAAACATAATAGCCCCGACAATGCATGGAGGGAGTCGGGCTTCTGGTACTGGCTTGCCGTTGTTCTTGGCCAATGCTTTATTGTACATTGGTTCAAAAACAAACAGAATTACAAGCATGGCAATAATCATGCCGACTGCCAGACTGAGATACGGCAGTTGAATCAGATTTGGTTTAAAGTTGTAGCCGGATGGACCAAAAACAATTGGATAAGCCTCCAAACATAGATACAAGATACCGTAGATAAATGCAGTGTAAAGGGTGATCAAAAAGATAATGGTTTCACCAAAAAGCAACCGAATAGGTCGAGTAATGTTCTTGGTAATGATCTCATTCATGTCCAATTCAACTTCTTCATGAGGAGCGTAGACTCCCCAATTACCGGTTCTTCGTCGAATATCAGCAGCCTTTCGAGCTAGAATTACCGGTGAATACGACTCTTCATAGCAAAAGATATCCCCCAGGCATGCAACGCCGCCCATAATACCAGTGATGTACAACACCCATCTCCAGCTCAGGTACGAGTTGACAATGAAGCCACCAATAACTGGGGCAAGAATTGGACCCGTGAACACCATACCTGAAAAGATAATCATGGCAGTTCCTCGAGTCTCATTATTGAACATGTCTGCGAATGCGGCTGCTACGACTGCCAAAGGAGCGGCGCCGATGAACCCGGCAAAGAACCGACATAACATGAGTGTCTGAATGTCTTTAGCCGTTGCGGTGCCAAAGGTAAAGCAAGTGAACCCCAGCATGGACACTACCAATGGCATTTTACGTCCGTAAAGTTCACTAAGAGGTGCCCACAAGATAGGGCCTGAAGCAAAACCGAAAACATACAGAGCAACACCTAGAGTAGCTACGACTTGACCTACATGGAACTCCTCCATAACGTTCAAAGCAGCTGAGGCATACACACTGGATCCCCAGGCTGCACACAGGGTGGTGAAACCCAACACAGCACAAGTGATCATTTTCTTGAGCAATGGCCAATTGTGAGGAAACAACGGGTCATCAGGTCCGTCGTAGTCCACCCTCCAGGGGTCTCGTTCTGGTAGATCTGGAGGAAGATCTCTTCCCCCTCCCAGCTTTGGTACTGGAGTGTTTTGGTCATGACGCTGCCTTGATGCCGAGCCCTCGGTCAGAATTCGAGTCAAGTTATCTTGCGAGGCTGTTGATGCGGCAGTGGTAGTTCGTCTCAGAGCATGGCTAGTACCTAGAGCCTGTTCTTCATCAGCTACCAGGTCCTGGACCAAGTTCTGTGGGTATTTTTCTTCTTCATTCGACTCTGATGCGGCATCCTTAAAGGATGGCTCTTTGGACGTTGACGAACTTTGCTCGGCAACGGCCGCTTGATTGTTAGCCATTTTTTCTTATATCTTGTATGGGGGAGAGCAAAAGAGAGTGTGAAAGCAAGAGAGCACCAGAAAGACGAAAAAAAAAATTCACTTTACTGGAACGGGCAACCTGTTTTATATATATATGTGCTATGTGTATAGTCAGGTCAGGTCAGGCCATTCAAAGTTAGCTGTGAGCCGTGAGCCGTGTGCCGTGAGACGCAAAAGCCGCGAACCTCCATAGTGGATGTGGAGATTCCGATAAAAAAAAAATGCATGATTCACACTTATTAGTCAATTGCTTTTGCGAAATCACCTTTCCTTGTTACTTTGCTGGAACTCCATGATTCCAAACAGAAGTGTACTGGTCATTTTTTTCTGGATCAACAAGTCGTATTTCCGCATTAGGCAATTTGACTGTATTAAAGGCCCCCCAACGGGGTTCAAAAGCACCGAGATCCGACATTTCTGCAGACTAAGCTAACTCCGCTGGGGCCACTCGCGCACACAATGCCAGCTGTTGCTGCGGCGGTATCACCGCAAACCCGTGACTTGCGGAGATGCCTAGTGTTTGTATTTGTAATATTGGCTAGCCTCACTATACCCAATTCAGCAGCAGCAGTATAAAATCCGCAATGGGTTGCGGATATAGCGATCGATTAGGCATGCGATGTGCGATCCCAATCTCCGAGACGCGCCTAGAGTATGGTAGTGATATGATGATGTGATGTGATACGAATGATTATCACCGGCATCGATCTAGGAAACGGTGGTGCTTTTTCTGATGGTTGGGCGCCGCAGTGGACTAATTCGGGCATTCGCTGTGTATTTTTGGAGTCACCACCAGCAATCAGCAATCAGTCACATCAATCGGCAGCCACCCACCTTTCCTTGCTCTGTGCACCGGAGAAGCGGTATCTCCGAATGTAGATAGGATGTAGGTACTTCCGAACTGTGTGTTTACGAAAATGTCAACACGAGCCGTTGGCGCTAGAGCCGCCGAACTGTTGAGTGAAATGGGACTTGGCATGAGACAAATCTCATCTGCCGCCGCCGCGCTGTTCTATTTGCTGTATAGTATTTTGTATTCTTCACGTAACTTTAATCTTGCGTATATTCGAGAATCGAGGGCGAGGTCGCGCTTCGGTGGATTTCTTCTTTTTTTAAAAAAAGAAGCAGAAAACAGTAGACGATAGGGATCAACGCACCTGGGTTGTTCCAATGGTATTCTCAGATTCTCTAAAAAATGCCCAGAATATCGTTTTCAGACCCCCAAGAGGCACCACTGCATCTGGTGTCCCCGTGAGCCGCACCGTCGCCTGTGTAACGTTTGGGGTGGCTTTCTTCTTTTCTTAAAAAGAGAAGCAAAAAACAGTAGACAATGGGAAATAACAGGCTCCAAGGTATCGGATGATATCTCAGTTTCGCTAAAAATTCCCGGAACATCGATTCCCTCCCCTGCTCCACATCCCATGGTGCCTGCTCTTCTTACAACTGGAAAATATAGACATCACTCTATCTAATGATGCTCTCATTTCTCTTCTAAAACACCTGGAACACCGTTTTTACCCCCCTAAAGGGGCTCCACATTATACGGTGACCACTTACTGTTTTTGCTTCTTTTTTTAAAAAGATGATATCACCGGAGGAACAAACAAAGACAGTAGCTAATTGGAGCATTTGGACCTCGAGCTACCGACCCGTGTACTTGTTTTCCTCAAAAACAAGTTAGAACATTGTTTTTGGACGCCTTTGGAAACCTGTCTCCACCTGTCCCCACATTGTCTGGTGCCCAAGTCATTTTGCATATCGAATGAGCCGCACGCTGCCGGAGCACCTCTTCTGGTGGATCTTTTCTCCTTTTTTTTTGAAACAGCAAGCAAGGAAAAGTGGACAATTGGAACTAACAGATCACAGGCTATCTACTAGTACACACAGTTTCTTTGAAAAAGAGTCGGAACATCGTTTCCCCCCCCCCCCCCCCCCCCC